>JAGDQP010011250.1:0-13017 GCA_022664845.1 Lepisma saccharinum
TGGGAAATGAAATTGTTTTGTTGTTCAACAAATATGTTTTGATAACGGTTGATTTATTGTAAACTAAAACCTTTGGGGAAATACCTATTTTTAAAAAATAGTGTTCCATATTTATACCAATTATTTAGGCATAGAACATTACTTGTAAAATCGTATTAAATATATTATTTTATTTTCAGCAATCAAGTTCCTACTGATTTTAAAGCTCTGAAGTTGATCTGTTTACTAGCTAAATCTATTTCTGTAAAGTCGAGGTAACTTTCAATAAAACACAACTTTCTGACCCGAACAGAAAGTTTTCTTGGGTCGACCCTCAAGCCACCAGCAAATACTATTGGGGAGGAGGGATAATCTTAAGCCCCGGTAAGACCTGTCCCGAATTTTGACTGAGAAAATATGTTCACCGCACCCATAGTCAAAGGAAGTCTAGGTAAGGGAGCTTAACACCTCTAAAATTTCACCAACAGTCCCTAAATTTTTAGAGTACAAGATGAATTGCAGTTTTCAAACTTTCACCATTTATGTGTTATGTATGGAACATTAAGTAAATTTTAAATTTGGTAAAGAACGACTAAGTTCGGAAGTTCGTAATATCGAATTGTTGACAAAACCCTGCAAGGTATCCACATTATTTTAATCTAAGCTATTTCAAACACACCTTCCTTATACATAATCGAATAGTTCATATTTATCTGGAAACTATTTCTCACCCTCAGACTTGTCAACCTAGAGAAGTACTACTGCGTGAGGTTTGCCAACCTGGAAAAGGGGGGCGGGAATGCGGGCGATTGTGTGAGAAACGATAAAAATATGCCAAAGAGTTACAACACAGACGTTATCACAAAAGTACTACAAGTAACAAATAATTTCAGTTTTAAGAGTGTATCCTACTTAAATTAAATTAAACTAACCGTTTTTAAAGTTATTGAAACAGTTTACGATCTGATCAGTTTAACAATTCTTCAACATACCATACAGTTATCACTATGTCTTGCAATGCTGTCACTGTAGATTTTTTTTTTCGTTTTACTTCACTTTACAGCATGAGCTTTAAATTTTTCACTTTTTCTCAAAATGCGTGAGCTTGCAGGTTCTTTGCGTGAGAGCGTGAGTTGATGCCTGCGGCTTAAGCATTTTGCGTGTGAGTTGCCATGTCTACACCCTCATTTCAACTACAGTATAATAATAGCTCTGATTTCAAGCTTGAAATGAGAGCAAATGTCAAGCTTTGATTATTAAAAGAAGTCTAGATGGACCCTGACACTAATGCGCAAAAAAGAGTAAATTTTCGGTTTTCTAAGTAATTATTTTGAAATGTTTTAATCACGCTTCTTTACATGGTATTATTCAACTGCCTATCAAATTTATTTGGTGATATTTTATTCTATTATAAATGTGTTATTTATTGTCTAATCGTAATAATTGCATTCATATTGTTGTCTTACCTTTTTGTAGTGATCAATGAGTCGAAAACCCCATAAGTTGAAAATAATGGTGAGAAAATCTTGCAACAGGAAGCTAGTAATCAGTGTACGAGGTGTAGTTAGAAAGAAAAAATAAGCAAGCAATCTCGATAATTATGTCGTAATATAGAAAGTTGGTACTAATGTATAGTATGCGAGGTCATATCAACTCACTAGTTTTAACTTCCGCAAAACTTTTACAACTCATGTAATTTATTTTTTTCTTTTCTTGATAGTAACTTTAAAAACCGTGCCCCTTTGGACGAAAATGTTGAAGAATATTCCGCCAATGCCTAGAGCCCAGTTCCAATGCTCATCTGTATCCACAATCCCATTTCTCGATTTGAGGGGGTCAAAGATCTTAGAGATCAGTTTTGTACCTGGCATGCAGAACCACTTAACTCACAAATCCTTGTTTTCGAGAGAAAAAAAACTACTTCCTTTCACGTAGAAACGAAATGACATAATAGACTTACTTTTTACATTATTTAACATGTTTACAACAAGAATCATGCAGCCATTGTGTGAAGCGTTCCGAATACTGTAGAAAATTGCATTAATCACGTTTTGGTCAAAATTGGACTTACGCTTTTCTGGCTCTCATGTACAGATTTTCTACTTGCTACATGTTATTAAATTGATTGCCCTGAGAGCATGCGGCTTATAATGGACAAGGTTATAAGCCAAAGGTACAAAGTCCGGTTTATACTGTGGATGTGATAAGAACTTGAGGATTTTGCCCAACAGTTTTTGACGTTGTCAAATTGGAGCAGAGATCTCCTTCTGTTGATCAGTGCTGGATACGTTTAGCACAAATAGCAGGAATCCGTTAAACGCAACACGAAAGAATTAATTTCCAATGAACTGAGCCATTCACATTTCTCAGAATGTAGAACTTCGTTCTCTCAAGACTACTGTCTGTGTCATCTGCCGTAATTGAAGTCACTGAATACTGGTATTAGGGCATCTCACAAATATCCGATTTTCGTCTCTAACTCGTCCCCAGAATCACATGAAGTGTGGATTTTCAAACAAGTCGATACAAGGTGATTAGCTTCCGAATCTGTTCCGATATTAGGTTATAAGGTGCCACTGAAGGACGTCTGGATGTGAATTATAGATTAGAAAAGGGGCCTACTATGCTGGAATTGAGGTTCTAATCTTTGTTGAGAACGTCCAAGTAATTGTATTCGGGTAACGTTAAGCAGTGTTTAGACAAAAATATTACCTATTGGTTGTGGAGAGCAACGTTACCTTGGCTTCGGTTTCACACTGACTGTTCCCAGATCTAAATGTACTATCATGACCCAACCTTTTCGATCATCCTTCTGTGAATCGTGATGGTAAAGTTATCACAAGATTTTGACGTTAGTAAATTCTTTTCACAATTCTACGACAAATAAAGGAACAGAAGAATCTGTTAATTACCACCACCTTTTCGAATTGCAGAAGGCATGGTATTTCGCTAAGAAAGACGAAAACTTTACCGAATAAGGTCAACTAACGACTTATTTACAAATGTGCCATCAATATGGTGCAATAGAGATCAAACAATAATACAATTAAAAATGGAATATGAAAATATATCGTTAGTTTCAGCAACCAAGATTCAACATCTCAACAATATGTTTCATAGTTAATCCAAGTTTCTTGCCCTCAATACTTCCATAACAACACTGGCGAAACAATAAATAAGTATAATACACACAACATATATTATAACAAATTCACACCGCTATTTACTTATAGGCTAAACAATTTATCACCTGGGTGACCATTTCAATTTAGAATCCACACACACACACACAAAATCCAGAACAAAGGTTACAATATTACATAATTCGCACTATTATACAAGTAGTACTCGCCCTCACAGAGAAATTCATTTTTTACGCCTACTGTAAAAAATTATGTCACTGGAAAATAGATCCAACACGAAAAAATAGCCAACACGAAAATTTTAGAGAAGATTATCTGGGCGAATGGCGAAGAAGGGAAGTGCTATTTAACGAAAAAAGTGCAGAAAAAACGGACTTAGAGAGATCGGTCTGAGTCAAAGATGTCCATTCTAAAGACTATAAATATAATTCAACTTAATTGTCTGCAGTTAAGAAATTTCAAAAGTATTTATTTATTTATTTATTGAAAGCTTAAACATATTAGTATGGGCCCCAGAATTGTGTGATCCCTGGGCAACTGCCCAGTGTGCCCATGTCGTATGACGCCCTTGGCGAGCAATGATCCGGGGTGAAGAATTGGGTGGTAATGGCCTTAGTCTATGGATCATCCTGGGATTGACTTGGTGAAACAAAAAAACTATCAAGATGGCCGGTACTTTAATCCTGCATGCCTTCCAATTGCACAACGATAACCACTAGATTAGGGAAATGGGGTATCGCATGCTTTCTATGCCTTCGTCTCTCACAGTACTTTCAAGTGTCTTTGAGTTAAGCCCAGTCTTGGATTTAACACTACTGAATTATTAACTGAAACATATTTCTACTATATCATTATGCTGTTAAGTAAAGTATATTAGCTTTAGTTTTCGTGAGAGTTAAAGCTGATTTTCATAATAAACTGCACTAACATATAGTAGCAAGCTTCATAAATGTCTCCCTTTAAGAAACAAGTTCTCTATATTTTATATCTGTTACCATAGCAACGAGAAAAGCAGAAAGAAAACATTCGATGAACTAGAACATAAAACAAGCACTTTTCACCCATCTTGCAGAACCATTAGGAAATATAAAGACATTAAACTCGAAAAGGGATCATAAACTAAGATGTAATATTGAAAAAGAAAATGTTCCTGGGCAATACAAACTCATAGAACTGTGTGTCTTTTCGTTTGACACCTACTTTTACTGAATGCAAATTGCTCATTAATCTGCCTAGTAATTCAGTGAACATGAATTATTTCACAAGTAATCTTTCACCAAGCTGAAAGACAAATTTTGTAAACACATATTAATTAAGAAGAGTACAAATAAAAAGCTTACAACAGAATTTACCACCTGCTTTTCTTTGTCATGAAGAAACATAACCATTGATAGTATAAATTATTAAAGTTTGTGTTTGTGTCCTTAATTATATCAGTAATGATGTTTCTCTTCAACAGAGGACTGTTTGGAGCAGTGGTTTGCGCATTGGCATCTCAATTAAAGGGCCAGTGTTCAAATCCCAGTCGACTTTCATGCTTACGTTGAAGAGTACATGGGAAAGACGATCACGGTGCGCTCTAACATAAGTTGAAATTGACATTTTAGCGCCTTCTGATAGATCTCGCGGGAAAGTTTGTCTAGCGACTTTAGTATAATAAGAGAGAAAATTTAAGTTTATATTAAAAATTTGGATTGTATGTAGTTTAATGCAGTTCTAAAATTCTTGTTGTCCACTGCTCAATTTACCTCTTGCAGCCACATGTCAAGAAGTTAGTTTCGAGAGAGTCCAATAGCTTCAAGTGTCCGTAGACTCCATAGAATGACATGTGTATAAAATATCGATAATTACGCATAAAATATAATAACTTAATATAATTTAATTTACTGTAATTTACAGTCTGTGTACATATTTTCAATTCCAATAATATTTTCTCTTGCTTTGTCGTTACAGGACACCGTCGTATGAGAACTGTCACCAACTATTACCTCGTGAACTTAAGTGTGTGCAATCTCCTGATGGCCTTCCTCAATTGTGTCTTCAATTTTATTTTTATGCTGAATTCTCATTGGCCCTTTGGGACGTTCTACTGTGTGGTCAACAACTTTGTAGCGAATGCAAGCGTAGCAGCCAACGTGTTTACGCTCATGGCTATTTCTTTAGATAGGTAAGTATTAAATATTTTGAAATCAGTTACATTTATCAGTTAAGCTTTTTTTTTTTTGTTTTTTGTTTAGCTATCCGATGAAAGGACCAAATAAGTTTATGTTATATGTATTCCGAAATAAAATAAAACCAGTTAAGTCTACTCCCTATCAGAAATTACTTGAAGTGCATTTCTGTTCTTTGAGATGAGCTGAATCGAGCTACGTAAGATCCTTCTCTATATAAAACGTAGTCAAAATCTGTGATTTTTTTTTTTGGTCAAAAAAATGGTTACTTTTATCAGTATTTTTGCCTTCCCTGAAAAGTTATAATTTGTGGACTTAAAGGATTTTGTTTCAGAATGCTTCCATTGATAATATTTTGGTGATAAAGTAAGCAAGGATGCCGCAAAATATTAGGTGATCAGTACGTCCAAGAACCACCTCCTATAGCGTCAAGGCACTGTTCCAGGCAGCAATATACAGCGCTGTATACCCTACTGGTAGTCGGATCTCCAGTGTACTAATGCCCAACAATTTTGACACATTTGCTTGTTTTACAACGAAAATGCTAGCAGTTGTTATAAAATCAAGTATGTTTCTCTTTACTAAGTTGCAAGACAGAATACGCTTCTGAATGCCCCCAAAACAATGCCAACTAATTAGTTGTACCAGACGATTACTCTAATGAAGGAAGGAAGGACGGAGTGTATTAAGAAGTTTCGGACTTTCGCCCAAGTCTTCCATGTGAAGTGAGAGTGACGGAGTTATGAAAATGTAAGTGAAATTTTAGAGCGCAACTGGCGCAGGTCTAATAACTTTCATGATGTTAATGTCAGCGAGACAAGATATTGAAGGTAAGTCAGTGAGGCTGAGATGATGGGCTTAAAGAAAATAATGGGATATGTATAGGAATTAGGTAGGATTAGGCATTTTATGCGTATAACGAAGGGGTTGGACAGTGTCCAGTTTGTGTAAGACTTCACGGGGCAATTGAGTCATCCGGAACCAGTAGGATCGGCATTGAGAATCTATTACATCTTTGAGGAATGGAATATCTAAGTTTCAAGCTTTTAGTTGATTTGGCAGCATGCTACCAAGCGGGTGCTGCGTATATCAACTTAGGTCTAACCATCATATTATAAACGTGAAGATGAGCTTTGAGCGTGAGTCCATTGCCATTTTTTAAGATGGGATATAAGTCACAAGTACGTTGAGAAGCCTTCTGAGCACCATTGCGGATATATTGGTAGAAGGTGAGTTTTCTATCCAGTTCAACTCCAAGGTAGGTGACGCTGGGACTGTACTGTAATTGGTTCCCAAAGAGAAATAAGTGATGTGATGGATTGGATCGACGTTTGCTGAAATGAACTACTGCAGTTTTGTCCGTATTGAGTTTGAGTCGCCATTTGGTAGTCCAACCTTCAATCAGGTGTAAGTGTTGTGCATATCTCAGGGCAAAGTGGGTATTGTGAGAAGACGCAAAGATTGCAGTGTCATCCGCAAAGGTAGCTATGAGGGTATGAGGATGTGTTTGAACATCAGCTGTGTATAGATTATAGAGTAGAGGCGTCAAAACGGATCAGAAATTATTGAAAAAATTTGTGTGTTTGTCATGATATGAGACAGAAAAAGAGTTTGCGTGCAGGTATGACCAAAGAATGCGGAGATACTGATGTGGAATTCCTTGTTGGTCGACTTTGAAGAGTAAACTTTTGTGCCAGACATTATCAAAGGCTTTGGTATGTCCAAATATACACCAAAGATATGTCCGCTTCTATTCAATTGGAGAGTAATCTCTTCACCAGTACGTACTAATTGAGGAACAGTATCGAAATGCGGGCGGAATCCGAATTGATGAGTAGGAAATAGGTTATTGTCTTGAATATGGTGAAAGAGTCTGAATTTTAACAGCCGTTCGAAAAGTTTGCTGATGACTGACAGCAAGCTGATTGGTCGATGATGCTGTGGAAATAAGGGATCCTTACCAACTTTAGGAATCATTATTAATTTGGCAATTTTCCATTCTCTAATGGCTAAGTTGGAGAATCACATTGAAGAGCCTAGTTAAAAGGACGAGGAATGCATTTTAAGGCCATAGTGGAGATTCCATCTGGTCCAGCAGCAGTTCTGTCCCGGATTTTCTTCAGCGTACGTCTGACTTCACAAGGTGTAATTAGAGTTGCTGGATCGAATGGGTGCGTGTAATTAGTACGATTTAAATGAACATTTACAAGGAGAATAGTGCCCTCATCATATGGCTCTGGATTGAGACTAAATTGCGTTTGCAGTTGTTCAGCAAAGACTTCCGCTTTATTCTGTACGTTGTAAACGAGTCCAGTGGGTCCAAGAATTGGTCAATTAGGCTTTGTGGAATCTGGTTTAGTTAGAGCTTTTGTCAATGCCCAGTCATGATTGGGATGATGTAGGGTTTGGAGTTTTTCAGATCAATGCTGTGCAAGAAAACGACTTAAACGTTAACGGATGTGACTTCTAAGACTGTTCCAAATTGTTTTTTACTAAGGATGTCTTGTTTGTTGCCATTTTCGGCGAGCCCAAAGTTTCATGCAGATGACCACTTGAGTTCGGAGGCAGGTTGATTGTATTATGAGAATTCGGTGTTCTAGATTGTAGTAATGTAGAGAGCCGATTTTATGTTAGGTGTGATAAGGTCAACGGTATGTTCAATATCTTCTGGACTATTCAATTGACGATTGCAATCAGTGGTACGAACCAGCAATTGTGTGAATCGGTCCCAATCAGTGTTATAGATGGAAGGCAGCTCTCGACTATCAGGAAAGTGAAGATAATGAATGCTTAAATAAACCGGGATGTGATCTGAATCTAGCGCAAAGATGGCTTGCGGTCTTTCGGTAATGGTAACTCCTTTAACAAGGACGCTGTCTAAAATGTCTTGTCGGGAACCATTGCGGGGAAAACAGGTAGGTTCTGTGGTAGAGACATGATATACATCTAATGTAGGCAAGGCAGCATATAAGATTGAACCAGAGTTGTTTCGCATGCGTGAATTCCAATGCTAATGTTTTCAATTGAGATCACCAGCTATTATGGCACGGTTATCCAAAGCGCTCAGTGTACATACGTCGTCTGGATTCGTTGGAATATCTGGAGGTTTGTAGACAGCGATTAATATAATTTGTGAATTTGGAGTATGTAAACGTATTCCTGTAGCTTACAATGTTTGAAGGACCGGTAGTTAAATTTGTTGTATTGGAAATGTGATTTTTAAAAAGTACAGCATGGCCACCTTTTAATCCAGGTCTGTCTGTTCGGAAAATGGTACAATTGGGAATTTTGAAGTAATGGTGTCTTTTTAAGTGACTTTCATTAAGTAATAAGATATCGATGCGCTGCTCTTGCAAAAACTATTTGATGTCCTGGTGTTGTTCGTAGACACCGTCAGCATTCCAGAACAATAAGCGTAACTGTCGTGTGATTTTTTTAATTATTGTGAGCCATCATCCAGTTCTGAGTATGATTTCCACAATAGTAGCAATTTTGGGGTACATGTTAGGTGCAGACTGAATGCGAGCCAAACCTTGATGAAGACGTGTCAGTATGTGCATTACGTTTAAACCTTGAAAGAGTTCACGAAAAATCATAAAAACAGCTCGAATAGTGGCACCCATTCCCGTCAATGAAGAAGAGAAAGTGGTAGCGTCAGTAGTTGCAGATGATTCTGTGACGTTTCTAGTTGACGGTGCTGATGAGTTGTCTGTTGAAGTAATAGAAGTAACAGTACCAGCATGTGAAGACTTCTGTGGAGTTGTGACGTTTGCTGAAGTGGTTTCGGCAGCAAGGTGATTGATGGGTGAATCTTTGGCTCTCGAATGGAAAGAGTATTCTTTCTTTTTGTTAGCAAGTCTCTGTTCTAACGCAGCCTTGAGAACTTTACAACCTCTATAATTGGCAGGGTGATCCCCTTCACAGTTGGAGCAGTGGGCTGGCGTATCCCTGGACTTATTGAATTCTCGCGTTAGATGTTTGGTGCCACACTTAACGCAATAAGGATCGCTAAAACAAGTCTTTTGTGAATGTCTCAATCTTTGACAGTTGAAACATTACAATAATTCAGGAGGACGGTAAGGTTGTACCTCCACTCTGTAGCTCAATAAATACTTGAGATTGTAAATTTGATGATTTTCTGGGCTCTTAGTTAGCGTAACTAAGAAGAGAGAATGCGGATTTTCTCTCTTGTCTGTCTTTCTTGGATAGACAGACAGTATGCCACAAATTTGTCAAAATCACCTGTGTTCGCAGCTTCAAAGCGTACATGTTGCTGAGTATGTGAGATAATAGGTTTGACTTGACAAGCTGCCGAAAGCGTACGAGAGAATTAGAATTTATTTTGTAATCCATATACGTAAAGCGGTGGCAGTTTGGTACTATTGTTAACTTGCAAAATCTGGGATTGGATAGATGTCCAATTCGCAACACAACTAATTCTGCTAGAATCCGCCTCTTTTCCAGTGCTTCATATTTGAGAACATCTCAATGACCTGGTTGTGGCTGTCGTCAATTGCAGCTGTGTTGTTTCCGATTGGGCGTGAACTATTTGCATAGACGTTAGTGTCATTCACATGACTAGACAATCTGTCAGTAATGTTGTAGTACACTTTCAACTGAGAGAGAATGTCGAGCGCCCAACAGCTGAAAAGAAACACCAATACTGCAATTATCAACCAGACTCAACTCATTGTAATTCTCAGAGATGGGGAGCTAGGTTGCCAAGTGTCTTGATGCTCAGCGTATGTACTGATGTACTTACGTTTGCCTATCATGTATGTTATATGTATTAAATAACAACTTGAGACTCCCTGTGAGAGAAACACAATGTATCTTCAGTATATTTCTCTCTACGTTAATGAGCAGAGTAGCTCCCGTGTTCACATTATTGCCTAGTTTCTTCTTTATTATGTCATACGTACGTAATATAAGTTTTGATGTTAAAAAGGAATTAAACTGTAGTATTTTTATTGTTGCTAGCACTACTATGGTAATAGATGTCATCGTAAGCTTTTAATGTTCTATAATAGGACCTACATTGACTCAACGAAATCAAATCAATGTTCTTATTCTAAAGTATACCCGTACTATACACGAACTTAGACATGAACTTCAGAATATAATAGCTTTATTGCTAAAAGAATTCAGATTATTTATCGTTAATATAAGCATAAGCTAAAATCAAAATGCCAAACGCTCTCTTAAACATTGGAAGTGTTAGGTTATCAATGCTTGGGCTAGTACATCAGAAAAGGTTTCCATCATCACACATGAAATAAAAAAAAAAGTATATATATCATACTTATCTCGTAGTAGATTTCTAGTACGACCATATAACCCAGGTCCTATTCTACAAATGCAATTCCTGTTATGTTAATCTATCTTGCAGACCATTCCTTATGCGACAATCCATAAGCCGCCATCCAATAATGTGTGTACCTATTAAGAATGTAATTAAAAGATTTACATTTGAAAATTCCGTGCATCGCTGCAATCCTTTTACGCAAGAACCAAAGTTGCCAGATCATAAAGTTCAAAATACTTTCTGATGTAAGGTGAGAATACTACAAACATTAAATCTCCCTGTTATTGGTAACGGCATGAAGAATTGTCGAGCAGATTATTTAAAACGGTACGTTGATCTTCCACTATATTGCTTGGGGATTGAAATTTTATCATATATCAATTATAGTAACCATGTTGTAATTTTACAAGTAAGAGCGTGTCAATAAGAAACAGTGCCATTTGTTTTGTAGCCATTCATGTGTCATATTCCCAAGACCCAGTCACATCAAATATAAAAGATGATGAAGTGCCGTAATGTCCTATCCTTCCATTGTTATCCACTGAGTGAGGAACATACCACTTAAAAGTGCGTTATACTAGAATTAAACATACCTAGGCTTCAGGTACAGTAAATTGGCTAATTCTCTGTACTGTGACATCCAGAGATGCCGCCAGAAATTTCAGTTTGGGAAGGTGTAAGGTCAAAAGTAGGAGAGTATAAGTGAAGTTTTGCATGGTTTTATCGATCGTTTACAGTAAAAAAGTTAAAGTTGAGGAAGTGTACTCGAGAATTTGGAGGGGTAACTCCCACAGGGTGAGGCAGAATCACTGGTGACATCTCATCTGTATACTCACGCTCGAGAATTTGTGAGTGACACCCGCATAGGGGGGCAGAATCACTGGTGAGATCTCATATCTGTACTCGGCATGGATTCTACCAGACTCCCCACTCAGGACTACCATACTTCTGAGTTCTGAGTATTTGAACCTGGGGCATGTGTCGTGCGAACCGCTCGGCCAACCGGGGGCTTTTCTCTTTCTTCACACTCGTATCATCCACAATTTTACCTCTAGTTCTTAATAAAACATTATTGCTTTTGGTCTGGATGAAATATATAAGCAACTGACTATGGATCGAAACAGGACAAAAATAAAAGCGATCATATTTGCTAACATTAATGATAAATGTCATTCTAAATTATTCTCATATAAAAGCAGTCTATATAACAACAGTAATATAAGAAATGAAATATCAGTGAATAAATATTTATTGTTTGTTACTGAATCATTTTAAAAACAGAACTCCATTCACTAATAATTAAAGGGGAGCTAAATGTACCATCGAAGCTGCAGGTTTGAAGGAAGACATATTTTGGCGAGCACACTTTTCGGCAAAGGGGTTAGGAATGTAATGGCCAGGGGCCCTATTCTAGATAAAATCTCAGTACTCGTCTGTGGGACTAAATTAAAGAAAGCACTCGAAGTCAAAAAGGCCGGCGTCAATAGGACTCGAACTAGCGACGCCTCTCCAGTGCCATTCTGTAAACACCAACTTTCGCCATTTAATCGATAATGTTGTTGGTGCTGTGTATAGAATGAGTTCTTGTACACAATTCAGTTCAAAAAAAAAATATTGTGTCCTCTAATTCTTCTGAAAGACTGATTCGAATTGTTTACATATCCCAATGATTCTGCCAGACCCCTCTAAGACCCCATCCAAACTGAAAATCCTGGCGGAATCCCTGACAGCCGTATGTAATGGTACGTAATATATGGTAAGATATGCTCTAAGAAAGAAAAACATATTTGAATTGCAAATACTATCATACCTACGTATACGTTTACAGAATGAAACAGAATTTCTAACATTTGTGTACTCCTACTCTAACGCTGGAATTAACGCACAAGATTAAAAAGAAATCTAACGAACAAATATACGGGCTAAGCTTTGAAAAACATATACAGAAAGCAGAATATAATACAATGAACTTATTTTATGAGGAGTATTTCGTCCTCTCACCTTCACCTTTTCAAAATTAATTCATGGAGATTTATGTCAAGAACTTTTCGTTCTAGACAATATCCAGTCCCAGTGTTGTTATTATATATTATTCAAAAGAACACCTTTGTTTTATCTTGAGCTTTTCACCATATATGAAAGCCATCTCGAAATGTCAAGATAAAGAATGAGAAAGACTGTGGTTTTATTCCTTCCTTTGTTGCTTTCATTCTTCTCAAGAAAACATAATTAATTTTTCTTTTGTGATAGTATCTTCATTTTAGGATGAATAATTATATTTTTCATTCTTATTTTGAGAAACTTATGACGGTAGAGTGAAACTTTATATAATGGATTTGAAAAGAAAAGATTGTGACAATTCTCAAGTTAACAATTTAAACTACAGATGTCACTAACAAACACTAACCTTTCAAGTCTC
>JAGDQP010011250.1:16883-53498 GCA_022664845.1 Lepisma saccharinum
ATATATATATATATATATATATATATATATATATATATTAGTTTCTTTGAAAACGATGTGTTAGGGTTTGTAACAAACCTTAATAAATAAATAAATAAATTTTCCGCCAGAAAAAAAAACATTTCACAATTAAAATCATTGAAAAAAAATGTTTTTTTTTTTCAAGTGCTTACTAAAATATAAACGTCTCATTACATCTCTTCCATGAACACAAACCCTGGATCTGTTCTTCTGTCGCATCTTATGGACGAAGGTTTTACATACATCTTGTAATACAATAGTTTCCCTGATGTGATTCTTTGGTAAAGCTATGGTGCCGAAAACGGCGGCGCCAGGACGGTGGCGCCAAACTGAACGGGTCCGATTAACAGTCGCGTTAGTGCGACTAGAACCAGGTTTGAAAACTGGACCAGTTAATGTCGAAGGAGACCGGTAGGTACGCCACTGTCTCTTTTCCAGCCTTGTAATTAACTACTTGTGGCTTTCTATTGTTATTTTTAATGATTCGTTTCGTTGGGCCTTGGATTCAAACTAAATGTTCCACAGAAGAGTTATTCCTCGTCTTGGGAAGTGTGTAAAGTATTTCCAATTAAATAGTTTTAGTTGACGATTTTACTCTCAATCTCTCGTTCTCAATGCATGGATTCGAGATCTTGTGTTCATTCTTCTCTCTATAAAGATTAGTATTGAAATCTATGTAAATAGATGAATACTAATTAAAAATAACAATAATTTATATTTATTCAGTATTTGCTGCTCTCCGAACTATTATCCACAAAGTCAGCTGTTAGAGACAAAGGTGTCGATTTGTTTTTCGCCTTTAGCATTGGGCTACAGTATAGCCCTGCTTTTCTTGTATTTATATTCCTATAACTGGACAAATTGAAATGACAGCAATGATAATTTCAGGGGGCATCTTGCTACGAACCTTAGCCCAGCGTTTCTCAACCTTTTTCATTCTGATATCCTCTTTAAGCATATCTTCTAGCCGGCGACCCACAAAATAAATTTTCTTGTTTATAATTGGATTCATTTCACTTCGTATTATAGCCTCCAAAAATCTTCAATACACACGTACATTATATATATTAAATACGCACATATATTATATATATTAAAACCATGGTGTTTAAGACAGGGGCGGGTACCTAACTTTTGACGTAGAACTGTTTTTTCGCATAAAATAGGATAGTAGTTGTAGTGGGCGACTTAGGAATTGACTGTTACATATTTGAGCTGGAATTTTGAATTTCAATTTTATTTATGGCATTTAGGCATCTAAGGCTCAAGCCAGGATAAGAAGAGGAAAAGATTCGGAAAGGTGTCGGCCGGCTCCTATGCTGAAGGTCTCATCCCGGCATTTTCCTGGTCTGACTGAGGAAATATTCTGGAAAAATTTCAGTCAGAATGGTCGCCCTCTGGGATCAAATTCACGACCTACTGAATGCTACGCCAACGCTGTATCACTGAACTGCACCGGCTCGGTCTTTTTGAACTGGAAGCAGCTACTTGTAGAAACTTTTTATTTATTTATTTATTTTACTTTTTTCTGAAATATCTGTTTTTCATTTTAAAACATGATAGTTGATACGTTGTAGTTGTTAATAAATGTCCTAATTACATTTTACAAAAACTATTCAGCAAATTATATTATTTTTAATAATTATGAAAGCATCAAGCAAAATGCTTTCTTTGAAATTTATTAGTTTTAACCTACAAAACCCTAGTTAAAATTGTTTTTCACCTTCTCTCGTGACTCCCTTACACACAACCCACGATCCTGCAGAGGACTGTGATGAACACGTTGAGAACCCTTCGTTAACCCAATCTCTGGAACAATAAAGAACCTTGCAGGAATTTCTATTTGGATGCGGAGTAAACAAAAATTGGAGTGTAAATTGCTTTGCAGGGTTTCTATCGGATTTAACCCTAAAATAAAATTGTGGTGTTCGAGAATTTGAGAGGGTTACATCCCCATTGAGGAGTTTGGTAGAATTCATGGAATCCTGTCATCTATCCATTTCCAACCATATAATGTTTTTGTTGTGTTGTGTGTTAGCCCGCTATTACTGAAAGTTTTCAATTGGAGAATTTTGTAAAATTTTACAATTTACGAGGGGCGTTTGAAAAGTTAGCGGCCTATAACTACGATAACCTCCATTTCTAAATATGGCTACCTGTTACTTTTAAACATAAAACATTTTGATGTCGTCACACTTTATCCAGCAATACTGCAGTCCCCTGATCTCTTCCAGATGTAAGCTAGAATCTTGCTTGTCAAAAATCTCTTCAAAAGCAGCCATGACGTCATCACCGAGGCATAATGAGTACTACTCAATTTCTTTTTCAGTTTTTGAGAGAGTCAAGCCAAATACGTAGAGTGGAGTGGGTGTAGCACAATTTTCAAGCTACATCGATGAAGAGCAGCTATGTGTCACCGAGTGTGTTTCATTGTCTTGATGAAACAACACCCACCCTACTCTCCATATTTAACTTCCCATTACGTTTTTCTTTGATCACATCGCTCAATCGCCTCAGCAGTGATATATAGTAATTTCCCGTGATGGCTAAACCTTTTTATCGTATACCAAGTCCACCATTAATACGTCCTCAAAATCCCAAAGCAGTGTGGCGTGACTTTGCCACCTGATAGGGTGGCCTTTGCCTTTTTGGAGGTAGGAAAGGGGTCATGTTTCCACTGTTTTACTATGATTCGGGTTGAAAGTAGTGAACCAAAATTTCGTCAACAGTTACGAATTGGGTTAAACAATGTCTAAATTCATTTCAAGAAGAGCCAAATTGTCATGTTCCATTTTTAATCCTGTTGCGTTTGTGATCTGTAGTCAAAAATATAGGTACCCATCTTGAACATGTCCAGCACATTAACAATTATGCGATAGACCCTTTTCTGGAGAGACGCCTAGTTCATCACCGATATATCTTGTGGTCAGTCTTCTATCTGACAACACTATGTTGTGGACTTCCTCAACCATTTCGTCAGTTGTGACAGTTCAGAACGGAAATCATTTTTGAATGATTCTCTGTCACGTCGGAATTCAGCTACTCACTTATTGATTGTTGAATATGAAGAAGCATCTGCCTCCAATGTTTGGACTATATTTTCATGGCTCTGCTTAGGTGTTAAGTTCTTTTTTCTGCAGGTATTAGATAACAGCGCGGATAGCACTGTTCTCAATGTTCGGCTGAACTGTTCACTTCAGTCGCCTTCCAGGCCTTAAAAAGAAGGGAGGAAATGAGCGAGAGCCTTCAAATTTTTAACAATAACTACTCTAGAGTTAATAATAATACATATATACAATTACGTTGTTCTAAACCTATCCCTTCATACTTAGGCCGAGAACTTTTCAAATACCCAACGTAGGTTATGCTTTGTTTTATAACATACTTTGAATTCTAGTGTTTTTCAGCTTCTTTTACTGTGTTTCCTCGCCTTATAATATAAGGGTTGTTTATAGTTTGATTACTAGTATCTTCCATATTTTCAAAATTCTTTGTGCTTCAATGTTCTCATGTGACCCATAAAAATCAGTTTCAAAATGAGTAACCAAAACATCCCTAAATCTTATCTCACTCGTGTAGTGTGGATAGCTTAAACCAGGAGCCTGTTTCAGGAAAGTACTGTGCAACTTTTAACTCTTCAGTTTGGATTTCCGGATGACTATCTCAAAAGCGCTAACTTCCCCCCACAATCTTTATGTAGGTCTATACTATCGTTTGCCTGCCTACCTTTTGGTGTGAAAAGTCTACTAACAATTGAATATCGTATAATCATACTTCTTGCGCAAAATGGTAGAAAAGTGGCTGAATGAGAACAGGAGTTTGTAGTGAGAGGTTAGCGCTCTTGAGATAGTCCTTCGGAAATGCAAACTGAAGACTGGACAGTTCAGCAGTAACTTACTTTCTCTGGAAACAGTCCTCTGGAAAATCATTTTGTTGATACGTGATAACACTATCTCTCTTTTCATTTGCAGGTATATGGCTATAGTGAGGCCACTTCAGCATCGGATGACGAGAGCAAAAGCAAGAATTTCCGTTCTTCTAATCTGGCTGTGCAGTATGGCTTTAGCAGTGCCTTGTCTCCTGTATTCGACTACAGAGAAAATAAAGTGAGCTTTTAATCTGGTATTGTTGGACTTGATTTATTTTTGAAAATATAATTGAACATTTATAAAAGATTAATAGTTCAATTTTGAAATCTACTGAAACTCACATCATACTGTTTTAAATGTCGTCCGGACATTGTGTTTCCGTTAGTGTGTGAAGTTTAATCGCAGTTGACTTTTGGATGTATTGAAGAGACTGTATTTAATTTCTGAAATGTGCCCTTTGAGTGCTGTATTCGTATTACGTAAACAATAAAGAAAAAGCTTAAAGTTAGGGAAAGAAGACAATATGGTCCCAAAACAGAGTGCTATTCAAACCCAGCTAAACATTGTTTAAAACTAGGGTTTCAGTTTTATATTCTTAACATGAAATTTTAATTTAAACGTAAATGTTAACTTCTAATTGTTATTTTATAAAGATAAATTCCATTAAGTTTATTACTTATAACTGGTTTCTACCGTTTCATTGAGCTGAAACAAATACTTGCGCATTATTTATGGAACGAATAGGTTTCGACACATTTGACGTCATTGACTTATCCAAGGATGTAATAATTAGAGGATAGGCTAAAATGAAAACAAACGGAATGAACATAACAACGTCAGTCCGCCATTTTGGTGTGCCCAGCTAGAATTTAGAAGAGTGCTATTTATACATAGTTTAAATATTGATATTCTAATTTGATTAAATATATACTATTAATTAAGAAACCACAAAAAGTTTAAAATCTCGGTTTCACAAACAGTTCAGTTTAATTTGAAGTCTTC
This sequence comes from Lepisma saccharinum, assembly GCA_022664845.1. Taxonomy (NCBI): domain Eukaryota; kingdom Metazoa; phylum Arthropoda; class Insecta; order Zygentoma; family Lepismatidae; genus Lepisma; species Lepisma saccharinum. The sequence continues at coordinate 21,776 of JAGDQP010011250.1, forward strand.
CCCATTATTTTAAATTCGGGTCAGACCTACCAATATGGCAGACTGATAGTGGTACGTTGGGATACAACGCTTACAGGTTTTGCTTATCCTCTTATTCCAACATCCTTGGATAAGTCAATGATGTCACGTCTAATCAAACCTATTAGTTAGTTCTATAATCCTTGCATGCGCAGATTGTGTTATGTGTGAGCGTATTTGTTTGTTTCTGCCAGAAAAGGAAAGTAAAGCAATTATGAAGCAGTAGTTCTTTTTACCGCATATAAAGCAACCAATGAGTAGCTTTCTTACAGAATACTAGTGCCTATAGGTCGAGCACTTTAAAGAACAATTTCAGTAAAAAACGTGAGAGGTGCATAAAATTATTCCATGTATTTTAACTATCATACTTATCATTTAGAAGCAAACAATGTTAGAGTATAAAATTGTTTGAAAAATAAACTAGGTTCCCCTAGTCTGTATATGGTCACTCAGATCTCGTATTAAGTCACACCGCTTGTTTTAATTCTCTCTCTGAGAAATACTCTATCATGCATTTATTTGTTAAAAAGAAGCTGTATATTCTAGACCTAACACTATCTGATACTAAAAAATTAAAGTTCTTAATTTAAGACCTCGTGTGTCAATCGTCTGGTGTGAACGAGGAAAGCCATGAAAAACTCAGAATAGCCGACTTAAGCAGGAACCTGTACCTCCTATTTAGTGCTTAAGCCAGCACAGTAAGTGATTTATAATGTGCTTATGAATATCACCTTTTATACGCAGTATGTTTTGCAATTATTACTATTATTTGTGAACTTACTGACGACTAATATTATCTTTAGAGATTTTACTAGTATGTGTAATATTTTCAGGTATCCTAACGGGGAAACAGCAACTAGGTGCTACATGCTTTGGCCTGACGGTGACTCTAATAATTCACTTCTGGATTATTTGTACGTATACACTTTACCTTTTAATGTAATATTAAAGTTTCATACATTTTGTTTGGTGACGTATTATTGTATTGGTTACTTTCTATATTGTACCAAAGTAAAAGAGAAAAATGAGGCAAAACAAGCCAGCACAAAATGAATCAACTTTGTAAATGTAATTATATCGTTAAGAACTTAAGATACATTAATAATGGAAGTAACTAAACAACATAAACTTGTCTGATAAGTTAGAGTTGCGTTTCATATTAGGGATGCCCACTTTTTTCATAAAATTTTCCGTTTTCCGTGTTTGTTTTAAAAAATCCGTTTCCGTTTCTCGGATAATTATCTAATTTCGGTTTTCCTTTAAAAAATTTGTTTCCTTGAAAAAAAAATTCCGGCTTCCGGGAAATGAACTTTCTCTTTTCCGTTTTTCCGAAAAGTGTGCCCATCCCTATTTCATACAACTGAATTTTGGGATATATGATTACAAATCCGAGTCGACGAAACAGAAAGAGTGTTGTTACTTTCACTGCTGTTTCATTATATTGATATCGCATGATGTGTTTTTTTATGCCAAATTGTCAAACATCTGCGCATAGGAAACCTTCTTTTCTAATGAAAATAAACAAATATCGTACAAATGAAGTGTTGAAAATGAGAGAAGCCTGGAAGCGGTTAACGGGGGGTAACTGTGATGTTCTAAAATGTTTAATTCATTACAGACTCATTTGACGACTACGATTCGTGAAAGTCGAACTGAAATAATTAAATAACAAATGCAATAGTGTATCATGTCTTGGTATACAATACGAGTGAATGTCTAAGCAACAAGTAAAAAAGGTAGAGTAAAATTTCATATTGCAGACGATGAAAAAGAGTCGCTTTTGTTATATATAATAAATAAAGCAAAATTTAGAATACAAAATGATTACCAATAAATTAAGCTGCTTTGATGGTATGATTCTTTGGTGGCATGCTTTTTATGAAAGTTCTTATGAAACATCTAATGCTCAAGGTCAGGCGTGATGGTCGTGCGTCCACCTGGGTTCGAATTCCGGCTTAGGCCTAGTTTCTTATCAAATGTTGGATGTGACGTTAACATCAATAAATTTTGTTACACTGCCAAAACAAAGCAAATGCACACCTGTCACGTTTTTCTAATGTTTACGAAAACTCAAAGAATTTGCTTGTATGATATTTAATTGAATTGAATTAACACCGCACCGAATATAACACCGTTCAACATTAATTCTATAGTAAAGCTGTAACACAGGCGCTATGTTAAGCCGTAACACCGGGATTTTAACTAGCGTTACACACAAAAGTGATAGTCATTCTGGGACTATTGCACTGTGTTAAAATTAGTTTGAATTAAGCCTCAATGCAAGTGAGTTTTCCTGTCTTTTTTTTCCTTTTATGTCAATTATTTAAATTTCAAGGCAGATAAACAGAAATCAATTTTCACAAACCAAAGTTCGTTTTGTACTTCAATAATGGGTACAATTAATTTTAAAGACATGATAGAAGTAACTTGAGAATTCTGTACAGTGTAACGGTCTATGCTGACATCGATTACAATTTATTAATTGATTTCTTAATAAACAAAAGAGAAAGAAAAAGAAAGAAAGAAATTTCAATGAAAATCTTTAAAGAAACTTGAGAGTTTTCGAATTATTATCTGGCAACACTGACGTCTTTTGTCTAGCCTTTCTTGGTTCATGAACAAGATGGAGTGAGTGATCATAGTGGTGTTTGATTAGCATGGACGAGGATCGGATTTTGTTTCGTCGAAAGTTACTCGTTGCTGAACGGCTTTCATTAGTTGTGTCATCCAAATTTCTCGCCACGAGGTCGGAAGTTTTCTTTTTGTAATTCTGCAATGGATAGTTCGTTCTGTGCATATTGGGAAAAGGATTTTGGTTTGCAACGAAGTGCTTTTAAATGTGAAACTTCAAAATAGTTTTGATTTAAACAAAAGTAATAATTAGATTACTTGTTGCAGAACATAAAAAGTAATATGTCTTTAAATGACAGTAAACTTCAGTACTATTACCTAGTTAGCATTATTAAACATCATTTGATACCGTGCCTCGATAGGGAAGGACTTCTTAAAAATATAAACAATTCAACCATCCATTCGATGTTTCGGGAAATCAGATTTCTATTCTGGAATAAGAAGAACGAGTATTAATTCATTGAATTATGGAGAAAGGTGGTATTATTTGCTGTCCATTTCTGTATTCCCTGAAGAAGATTGGAAAGTGTTTGTTTTCTTACTTTTAATGGAATGATTGTTGTTTGGGTGTCGTCCGAGATATTAATCAAATTCATTTGATTTCTTTTGAGTTATTGGAGTTCGAGTTCAATTTTTTTTTATTCTATCGTTGTGGTTTTTGCGTGTTTTGTTAGAGTGCAGAAAAATATATTCTTAATTTCGTTTGTTTATTAAATTAGTTCGCAAAGTAATTTGTAATTTGAAGAATTCATAAATTATTTCTTCTTCGATAGATTCAGTATATAAATTTTAAATTCATTATTGGTTTGCTTCAAGACTTTGTTATTCAGAGTGCATGCCATTCATTTAGATTTGTTTTGTTGTTAGTTCTTCGAGTCGAATTTCAAGTCGAGCGCTTGAAATTTTGTCAGAGTATTTGTAAAGCATTTCTTGCGCATTCAATCTGCGTGTGTGAACTGTAAATAAACAGTCATATTAAAGTTCTTTAATTTTCTGATTTACTATCCATTTGTCTGCTCTAGACAAATGAATAGTAATTAATTTTGGATGTGGACTATACTGAATGGAAGTTATAATCGGTTGGCTTTGCTTCCTGGGTTTGTTGATTGTGTTTAAAATTGTTTGTAACGATTTAGGGCTTTCAGTTCACAGATTCATGATGGAAGGTTTACAACAGACACTTTTGGAATGTTATTCTGTTCGAAAAGTGTCTGCACACAATCCTGAAGTTACTACTACAATTTCTTTAAAACTAATTGTACCCATTATTAAAGTACGAAACGAACTTTGGTTCGTGAAGTTAAATTCTATTTAAATTTGAATAATTCACGTAAAACGAAAAGAGCAGTAAACACTTATTTTTGTAGCGTAATTTTCGTGTGGTGTTGTTCATATTATGCAATCAGGGTCGCTTATGAAAACTGTGACAAATAGGTATAATACGTAACAAACTTCTAACAAAACCAGACAATATTAGTTACCCTCTTGGCTATCGATTAATTGTGTACGAAAATAAGTAATATCGCATTTGGTGTCTTTGGTTGGCCTTGTTGAATTATTGTAAACTCTCACATATTTTATGTTGTTCCTATCTTGATATTCACATATGGAAACTATTTTCTTTATGATAATATTTGTAATATACTATATTTCTGAGTTACAAGATGAAAACACTGAAACTATTACTGTCATAACGGGGAGGTGAAAGTGACACTTTAATATATAAAGTATATAAAATATTATTTCTAAGGAAAATCATGATAAAGTGTTAATAGTCGATGGTATTGTCATTGGGTACATTCGACTGACTAAGCGCTGACACAGCACTTGAATCTTATTGGTTTACCTACAGGCACCAACCAATACGATTAAAATGCTCTCTCAGCACTCAGTCCGTCGAATATAAACTAGAAATAAAAGTTAGCTACATTCATAATTAATAATATAGTATTTTGTTGAGACTGTATTTTCTATTTTAGAGGTAGAACAAAAAAAGTCAGCATGAATCATGCATAATGTTTTGGAATGGGTAAATTATGATTTTGAAAATTGTAACATATATATTTTACATTTGCAAAATTATTCACAAGAGAAAGTGAATCATGTTTTGCTATATAGCTATACACATTTTATGTCAAAATGTTATTTTAGTCTACAGAGAGCTACTTCTAATTTAGAGTTATTATACATATAAAAATCCACTACGGGTTTTGTAGGTTATTCTTCAATTATATCCCATTAAAGTTATTACCCTAATCAATAGTGCAAGTATATGGTTTGATTCTGCGTTTGATATATAATAACAAAATAGTGATTTCGTATAGTAAAATATATTTGAAAATTTAAAATAATACTGTAATTGAGGACATCAACATAAAAATACAAAAATGTCTTTTCTAGCTAGCTACCTCCCTACCATGGAGGAATAACTTTGCTTACTGAAAACATTCCCAACCTCATAAGTTTAATATTAACCTCTTTTTTTGGAAGATTGCCAAAGTTAATAGATATTAGTAGACGTAGAAATAAATACTTTTGGTCCACAGACAAATCATCTGAACACACAGCATACTTAATATCATCAATACCTCAGTAGCACACATACGTTGAAAATACGTGGATTAAACGTTAGAACCGAAACACAATTTTAACGCTATAGATATACCGAAATGTCCGCCTGTTCAGTCGATGTTGAATAATGGTTGAGAAGAAACATGTTGAAATCAAGAAGCGGACGATGAAGAGATGGGTTCAGTTGGCCAAAACAGAGCATGGTTGCTATCTATTGGTATACACATTAAGGTGTATTTTGCTCGCTGCTTTCATCCTGATATATTAATTTTCCAATAGTAAATTATCCAACCGTTTGCTGTGAGATTCGTAGCTGGAACTTCCAGAACTCGTCGTTGGTACCCCGTCACGCTATCCACTCATCCACGGGGTCGCCTTGAGAATAACTTTTTACTGTTACCTTTATGTAACGAAGATATTATCTATAATAAAATCCAGTCTAGGACGCAGGCGCCACATATCCAGACGTGTCGTTTCACTGTCATGTAAAATAAGAATACTTTCCTTCTTTCGTCGTGATGTGCATTTTTCCTTCTTTAACACTTTGAACAACGCTGCACTACTAAATTTGTATTTCTCAATAAATGTAAAATGTCGCCTTAGAAAAACGCATATAAAGCAAAATCTGTCATAGTTGAAAACACTTCACATTGACGTCCTATTAACGAAATTAAATGTTGGTTTAAATAAATAGTTCGAAATTCAATCTGTTTTCAACTTGAAAAGTGGACACAAAATAATAGTAAATGGCATTCAATTAGCTTTTAATTATAAATTTTATTCCATTACGTTTAACAGAATCCCATGAAATGAAATCTATGCCATAATTGACAATAACAGTTGAATCCACGTCCAACTAATATCAACAATGTCAAGTCTTTGTTGAAATATTATTAATAATTAAACGTACTTTTTACAACCTGTAACGTATAATCAATGAAACAAACCAAAACTCAATGTTTAAAACACATTTGTGTGCTACTGGAAAAAACGGCATCAGCTTATACATCTCAGGCCACGGTTTGTGTCGATGTCCTGTACTAATGTAGTACATCTGCTGAGGATAGAAGGTTGAAGAGAGGCCACTTTTGTGGCGAGTGACGTTGCATATTGTCCATGGACCCGCACTCTGCCTCAGATTCAAACCTGAGTGTGATTCGGCTCCTACGCCTTCCTTAGAACCAATGTGCCTAAATAGGAACAAAATCAGAAATCTATTACACACCTGCACACAATATATTAATTATATAATTTCTGTTATTTCAGCTACAACATTATTTTCCTCGGAGTCACCTATTTAGTTCCAATGTCTGCAATGGCTGTGTGTTATATTCAAATGGGGACGACACTCTGGAGTACAAAACATATTGGAGAAATTACGCAGAGACAGTTGGACGCTATCAAAGCCAAGAGGAAGGTTAGTTTTGTTTATTTATTTTCAGAACAAATCCAGTTTAAGGTAAACAGAGTCAATCTAATCCAATTTAAATAAAATAACGTAATTTAATTAGATTAACATAATGAATTGAAGAGTGTGAGGCAAAAACATGGTAACCCACAAATGTTTATTTTTTTAGTTAGCACCCGATAGAAAGCAATCATACCGCGTCGTTTAATGTTGTCCGACTTCAAATTGTGTTCCAGAGATGGCAGCAATATTTACTTATGGTAAGCCTCATTGTAACATTTTAGGATTCATAAGATGGTAACCAACAATTAAGATGGTGGGAAACGAGGAGCAGTATACCAGCTTGACACTAAAAAGGAAAACAATTTGTAAATTAAACATTTCTTACATCGAGTTCAGTGAAAAGATTTATTCTTGAGTGACGCAGGTAACGAATATTATGGTATAAACAATAAACCATGGTAACCCACACAGCAGCATGAAAAATGGAAATTCGTTATTTTGATTTGGTACAATTATGTTAAGCCTTTATGTATAGCCTTACGTGAAAAATCAGCTTTCAGCCAATGAAAATGACTTGTGCAGCAGTAAACTTCGAATTTCTTAAAGGTGTAACATTGTGGGTTACCATGTTCTTGCCTCACACCCTTCAATTATAATCGAACTAATCACAGAAAGTAAAACTATGAAATTGAATCAGTAGACAATTAAGAAAACTATAAGGAATATTATGGTGAAAGGAAGGAGCTTCACCTTTACCACCCTGAGGCTAAAAATGAATGACATCGGCAAAGCTCAGAGATAGACAGAGGATGACAACTTGAATGTCTGCCTTTACTCCGAGGTCGTAGAACCTTACAACTCTACACCGCTGAAATATGTCAAGAAATAGTAACAGATGGTTCATGGATTCTCCTGGGCTAAAATATTCCGGAGGTAAACTAGTCTCTCATTCAGATCTCAGGGCTGGGACTATTTCAGGAGGCTCCAAGAACAGGATTAAGAAAGACCTTAGAATAGAAACGTGGAACGTACCAACGTTATACCAAACGGGTGCTCTTCAGGTGACGGTACGCGAGATCGAGAAGTACAAGCTAGACATATTAGCGATACAAGAAGTTCGCTGGGAGGGTCAAGAAAGCATCCGACAGGACAAGCACACTTTCTACTACGGGGGAATACAGTCTCATGATTTGGGAACAGGATTCCTCATTAAGAACATTATCCTTCAGGCGGTTCAGAATATAGAGCTCGTAAACGAGACTATCGTACGTTCCGATACGTACTCGATGGGGCAACACGGTTTTATTAAACGTCTATGCTCCCACCGAGGTGACTACTGATAACGACAAAGATATATTCTACGATGAGCTAGAAAGTCTGTTTGACCGATTACCGAAGTATAATTCGAAAATTGTGTTGGGTGATTTCAATGCAAAGGTAGGGAGGAAAGAAAAATATAGATCTACTATAGGCAAATACAGTCTTCACGAAAAGACCAACAACAATGGAGAAAGACTGATAACTTTCGCGATTTCGAAAGCAGTTACTGGTAAAGAGCACGTATTTTGAACACAAAGACATACACAAATACACATAAGTATCTCCGGACGGCAAAACTCTTAACCAGATCGATCATGTATTAGTAGATAGACGATAATGGATGTAAGCTCGTTGAGGAGCGGAAGGTGACACCGACCATCAATTAGTGATCACAAATGTAAGGGAAAAGTAATACATCGGGAACAAAGAAAGCAAGGCTCAAAAAAACTTAAATTCGAAGTTAAACAATTAAATATTGCGAGCATAAAAGCAGATTACCAACTCGAACTCTCAAACAGGTTCGAAACCTTAGCCGACTCGAGTAATAATAATGATGATATTAATAATGAAATTGATGTAAGTAAGATGATGTGGAAGGCAATTCGTCAAACAATTAAGAGCACAGCGATAGAACCTTTAGGTAAGAAGAAACAACAAAAAACCAACCTTGGTTTGGTGAGCAATGCCTTCAGCTTCATGAGGAACGAAAACAAGCCAGGCAACGATGGCTAAGTAATAAAAACGAAGCAAATACCAACCACTACAATAACGCGAAACGAAACGCCACATGCGGATTCAAAAACAAAAATCGAGAATATCTGACGCAGAACGTTCAGGAGGTAGAAGAAAATGGGAAGACAAAAAACATACGAGATCAATATAAAGGGGTAAACTCGCTACGAAAAGGTTACCATCCGAGGTTAGGAATAATTAGAAATGAACGTGGAGATCTTCAGGTGGATCCGACTAAAATTGTCGATGTGTGGAAAAGTTATTTTGACAAACTTCTTAATGTACACAACGGGGAACAAACAGAGGAATTTGAAATCCATACCTGAACCTAGCGAGATCGAGGTCAAATGTCGGTAAAGAAATTTTAAAATTTCAAATCACCAGCAATAGACAATATTCCAGCCGAATTAATTAAAGCGAGAGGAGCGGCCCTAATCAAGGGACTACATAAATTGATAAGTGCTATATGGAGAAAGGAGGAGCTTCCAAAGGAATGGAAAACCTCAATAATTGTTCCGATTTACAAAAAAGGCGATAAATCGAACTGTAATAATTACCGCGGAATCTCGTTACTTCCAACCTGTTACAAAGTATTAAGTAATATTCTGGCAACACGCCTAAGTGTATACGTAGATGAAATAATTGGAGATCATAAATGGGGATTTAGAAGAAATAGAGCCACGTTGGACCAGATTTGCGCCTTGAGACAAATTTTGGAGAAGAAATGGGAATACAGTGGGACGGTTCACCAGGTATTCATTGATTTTAAGAAAACATATGATTCTATCAAAAGGGTAAAGTTATACAGCATCCTAAGAGGATTTGGAATTTAAAAAAAAAAATGGATAAATTAGTGAAGATGTGTCTCAGCGACCCAATAGGCAGAGTACGGATAGGTAATAACATGTCAAATTTTTTTCAAGATTCGCAACGGATTGAAACAAGGCGATACCTTATCAGCACTACCGTATAATTTTGCGTTAGAATATGTGATTTTAAAAATTAAAGAGGATAAAATGGGACTATTATTGAATGATTTGAATCAACTTTTGTATACGCGGATGATGTAGATTTAATAGGGGACGATATAGATGCATTACAAAGCAACACCGATGTCTTATTAAAAGTGTGCGATGAGATAGGTCTACAGGTAAACATAGATAACACAAAATGCATGATAACAAACCGTAACACAGGGAATGAAGGAAATTAAAACATAATAAAGGATGAGTTCATAGAGAAAGTAAACAAATTTAAGTACTTGGGAGCATACGTAACAAGCACAAATAGGTCACATAAGAAATAAAAGGTCGCTTAGTATCGAGGAACGCATGTTTCAATTCAGTCCAAAACCTTCTAACATCGCTATTAATATCAAGTACAATCAAATTTAAAATATACAGAACGGTTATTCTGCCGGTAATACTTTACGGTTGCGGAAGTTGAAGTACGGCCCTAGCAGATGAACATAAATTATGTGTATTTGAAAGGTTTTGAGAAAGATATGGGCCAAAACGGGACGAGATGACTGGAGAGTGGAGGAGACTGCATACTGAAGAACTCCACGGACTGTATGATTCACCAGATGTTGTAAAAATAATGAAATCGCGACGACTAAAGTAAGCAGGCCATGTACGAGCTCGGATGGGAGAAAAACGAAGATTATATTCTATCCTTGTTGGAAGGCTGGATTTAAGGAGACCATTGAGAATAGAGACGTCGTTGGGAGAACAATATTAGAAGAGATCTTCGAGAAGTAGGTGTTCGTGATGAAAACTGGCTTGATGTTACCCTGGATAGAATCCAACAATAAGCTAGTTAGTTAATAAAGATTCAGTTCCGCGAATGAACAAATTAGTGTTTCATCATTGTAACGACTCCCTTAAAAAATGTGGTGGCAGATACTTCCAGTACCATTGATGTAAAATTTAACTATTTATGTCACGCTATGTAATCGTTCATCAGCTGGGATTCGTCCACTGTACAAAATCAAACACTATAAAATGTATAAATATGCTGGTAACGCCTAGTTCTCTATTTCCTCTGTTCCTGCTGGTAAATGTGCCTGGTAAATATTTTTTCTCGCCACAAGCGAATATGCAGTAAGCTATTAATGGCAAGTTAATTGGCTAATTTTTTTTAGTTAACAGTAAACATTAGCGAAAAGAACAAAAACGAACAAATATAAGTCAATTAGTTAAGGAAGTAACATTAATTTATTTTAATAGAAAGAGAATTAAGAGCCTGGGAAATAGATTATTCATTCATATTAAACTGCAAACTTCACATTATTTAGACACCAACGCAGCCCTATTTTGAAATGAAAAAACCCTATTTAAAAAAACAAAACAATACGATTTTTAAAAATAAAATGTTTGGTGGAGAGACAGTATTTAAAACGTAAATTGCATACCAGACACTATTAGTATGTGTAATAGTGAATTAACTGGTTAATCTGCAAATACAGTAAGATTGGCAGGTAGCATTTACATCCAGAACGTTCCCTTTCAAGACATGTTGAGCTTTTATTAATAACACTAGTCAACAAATTTAAACTTTTTTTAACATGAGAGAAAACACCTGATCTTAAAGGAATTTTTTGCTCTGAATTCGAATATGCATTCAGTTTTTCTCCATCAATTACAGTTTCCCCGCGACAGAGGGATTTTGGGGAAATTCCCATTTTCATAAATTTTATACCCCTAGCTCTTGTCCCCTTACGTATAATGACACAGAAATTATACCAAAGTAAATCTTGATTGATACATAATAAACCCTCCAAGTTTCATAACAATCGCATTATTCTTTCTAGAGAAATAAATATATTTGTATGTATGCTGTCTATACTGTTTATTGCACCACATAACATTGCTTTCAGATCTCTTGAATTTGAAACAAAAAACTATTTGCTGTAGTACCACAAACAAAGACATAAAATAGAATACAATACAATTTACATGTATGACAATTTACAATAAACAATAATACAAATATACAAAATGTCATGAATAAGCCAGTGAAACTACCAAAATGTATGAAACTTCCATTGAGTTACAAAAATATACACTACTTCCTTCTTTTGTAAGAAGTGTTGCATTCTCTAACAAGACCCCAACAAATCCTCCATCATTGAAAGATCCCATCGTCCCGAGTACCTTTTCTCCATTGCCATTATGTCTTGGTGGAATCTCTCCCACTGTTCGTCCCTGATAGCACCTAGGTTAGCAGGATAAAGCTAAGGTGGGAGTGTAAAAACTGGATTTTTAAAGACATCCTACAACTCAACTCTTTGTATTTCTGTAGCATGTCCTGTACGATTTACTGTAATTCTCCACTTTGTTATTGCCCAAAATGTTGTGCACAACACACTTAAATGCTGTCCAGGCAGCTAGCTCGGCACTGTTTACCTTGCTGTCAAAGTGAACGTTGGATTTGTGGATGTAGATGTTGATCTCGATGGTTCATCATCAGACTCTTCTGGGCATATCTCTTCCCAGTTGGTAGGTGGCTCGGGGAATGGAAGCTCATCCCAGTGCGGAACAGATCTAATTGCGGATTTAACGCTGGGGTAACTTATTCTGCATTTGCTTCTTTTAGAATGTCCCTTAACTACTGTGAGACAAAAATGACATCATGCACATGCTTGCTGGGTTCTCTCCACACCATTGGTACAGAAATTTTCATGAATTTCCGTTTTCCTTTGGCCCTTTCAAGTAAAGAGACGTAGCACGACACACAAATGATGTGGGGTGCCCAAGTTTTGTTTTGATTTCCCATACGACATCCGAAATGTTTAGTATATGCTAGTTTCACCGATGGCGTAATGGATCTACACTGTCTCTTAACTACAAACTTGCTACACACACAACAAAAACTATTTGGTGAGTTAAAACATGAACGCGTCCTCTTGTTGCCATTGTACTGATCGCAAACCACACTTCTGGTCTTGTCTGGGTATAATGCCGTTAAGATTAAATACGAAATCACTTTTGGCAGCAAAGACAGAAAGTGAATAAACCACACTTCAATATAGAAATGTACAAAACTTCCTCACCACGTGTCAGGAACACAAGAAAGAAAGGGGCAGAGGCAAAGGAGAGGGGAAAATTGAGACTGTATAGAGGGGAAAATTGAGACTGTATTTTTTTCATTGTTGTCAACAAAACAATGAGTCTGTATTTCATTCTTTCTTTCTCTTGCACTCTATTACATTTGAAAATGATTTAATTAAGAAAACTGAAAGAAGTTGGATGATTGTATCAAGAGTTCTGAAAGCAATATTATGTGGTGCAAAAAACAGTACACACAGTATACATACAAATATATTTATTTCTCTAGAAAGAATAATGCGATTGTTATTAAACTTGGAGGGTTTATTAAATATCAATCAAGGTTTACTTTGGTTTAATTTCTGTATTACTATACGTAAGGGGACAAGAGCTAGGGGTATAAAATTTATGAAAAAGGGAATTTTTAGGGGATTTCCCAAAATCCCTCAGTCGCGGAAAAACTGTACGTGATGGAGAAAAACAATGCATATTCGAATTCAGATCAAAAAGCTCCTTTAAGATCAGGTGTTTTCTCTCATGTTACAAAAACCTTGTTAACCAATGTAATTTTTAAGAGCTTAAAGACAGCGACGGTGAAATACCATTATATGAATACACTGTGCTACATTAAGGTTCCATAGTCATCTTTTTTTCCAGTCAATAAGCTTGAAGAAATTATATTATGTCGCCCACGGATACAACACTGTCGCCTGGCACATTGGAAACTTTTCCGATGTTTAGATCAACTGCGTTACAACCAGTGAAATACATTTTTTACTTAATATTATCATCTGAGACAATGTTATCACATACACAATAGCATGACATTAATACTTTGAGGTACGTGAAGTTGGCCCAACCACATAAAGCTTTTAAGAACAAAACCACTACAGAATTTTGTGCTAATTTGTGCACACTATCCCATATTTTGTGCACGCTCGGTTTAACCCAGAAATCGAAAAAATAGGGTTGGGATAGGCCGAGAAATTAAAACAAAACAATCGGATTTGTTCAACATCACGTTGACCCAACCACAACAAGCTATCGAAATAAAAACCACTCCAGGATTTAATACATATTTCGTGCTAATTTGTGTACACTATTTCATATTTTGTTCACGCTCAGTTTAGACAAGAAATGGAAAACAATGTGGTTGGGATTAGGAAAGAAATCAAAAACAATGTGGTTGGGATTAGCCAAGAAATCAAAAATAATGTGGTTGGTTCAACATCAGTCTGGCCCAATCACAACATGCTATCGGAATAAGAACCACACCAGGATTTTGTACTAACTTGTGCGGAATATCCCATATTTTTTGCACGCTCAGTTTAGCCAACAAATCAAAAACAATGTGGTTGGGTTTAGACCAGAGAAAAAGTAGTTGGTTCAACATCACGCTGGTCCAAGCACCGGGATGTTATCTTTATTTAGGACATGGCCGATTCTCTACTGCTTTTCACAAAACCTTATCTCGGAGTGATCGATAGGTGCCAAAAAGCTATAAATAAGATGCAAACCCAAAGAGTATAATATATAAAACTGTCGCTCTGTTAATCAGCATATTGCTTCTTAATGCCGTGTGGATGGATCAACAGGGAGATCGAGATGGATCGAGTTTCCGTAGCTCAGTTGCTATAGCGTTAGCTTAGCAATCGAAAGGTTCTAGTACGGCCATCTATCCTGACTGGGGTAGTACCTGGCCATTTACCTCACGATACGAATAAACTAATTTTATAATAATCTGCAGAGATAGAATAAACACACACTCACATAATGATAGAGAGTGTATGTAGGAGAAGGAATGAGTAAAAAAGAAAGAGAAAAAGGAACTGACGAAATCATGGAAAGAAACAGAAGGATAGAGAAAGATCAATGAAACATTGAAACTAACTTGATTTATTATTATCCTAAAGAACAAACGCAGACACACGGTTTACTTTCTGATTATAGCTAGTGATCCGTCTTTTCTCTCCAGCCCAAGAAGATTCTCTGATTGAGTTCTGTAAATAGTTGAAGCTATCATTTTAGTCGAAAAACGCGGTGCTGATTGGGGATCGAGCCTAAGCCGTACGATTGAAAGGTCAAAACGAAACCACTGCACCACACATTTCACTTCTAAAATTGTACGGAACACATGTTACAGTTGTTCTGTGTTAAAGAAGTACAAGAAAACTGGACGCTTCAGGTCAGTGTTTGGTTCGTATAGTTGTTCGCTAAACACCTACATACTTCAATTTCATCTTCCAACCAATATTTGTTAATCGTCGTCGTCGTCTTTATCTATAAGGAGAGTAACTTTCCTACCTTAGGAAATACATTATGTGCATTAGGTATTTGCATAACGTGCATTAGAAGTTCAAGTATGATATTGTCCCCAGATTGTCAGTGTCGCTAACCTTTTTGAAAAAAAAATATATTTGAAAAGTGGTTTTCACGTCTTTGGAAATTGAACAAATATTATTTGACACATATTGTGATTGCCAAACGGAGCTTAACGATGTAGGGGTCTGGGCGGGCCGAGTCGGACTGGGCTGGGCTTGGGTTGGACTGCGGCCAGTCGGAACTGAACGAACTACGGGTCTGAGCGGGCTGGATCGGGCTTGTCTGGGTCTGACTTGGACTGCGGGTCTGAGCGAAGTTAACGGGGTAGGGGTCTGACCAGACCGGCCGAGCTGGTCTGGCCCTGAGATGGACTGCAGGTCGGACTGAACTTAACGGTGTAGGAGTTGCACGTGCCGTTCGCGGCTGGCGTAGGCCTGGATTTGCAGGGCTCTAATTCGTAAAATGATTAATGTATAAACCTCAACTCAAGAAGTATAGTGAAGTTAAATCGCATTCGAACGATGATAAACGAAAAGATGAGCCAACTTAGGTTAGTCATCAAGAATTACATATCTAAATTGCAAGCCAACTAAAGTTAGACAAAACAGAGAACAACTTTGTGCTCTACTTCTAAAAACAGATATAACTCAATTGTCTTCTCTTTATTCTGTTTAGAAGCAACACAAGGAAAACATTATTATGCTGAAAATTTGAGTAAAGTTGGAATCGTTTTAGAATTTAAGCGAAAAGTTATCTTCTTATACAAGTTTACTTGAAATAAGATAATGAACTGTATATTTCGAAATAAATTAATACCTACGTGCATTTTTACGCTAATCAAGACATGCCACAGTTAAATATTTCAGAGGCATACTTTGAATATAAGGTTTAGTAACTGATTACAAACTGATTTTTCGGATTCAAGTTAACTGAAAACAATTATTCTATTCCAGAAATGTCATGTATTAGAAATTATTAACGATTTTATTTCAGATATTAGATTCTCAAGACAACCTCTCAAAATCTTTATAGTATCATAATTACTTGAAAATGGTACACAATATTGAACTCAGAAAATAAATACTAACAAATTTTATTTAGGCTATAATAATTTTAAATAAGTGTGTTTTGGCTTGACTACAGCATCACAGTTATCGGATGAATATTTATGGTGGAAAGACATTGCATTTTTAGAGTGATGTTGAACCACATCATATTAATATTTTTTTAAAATTAGAGTGCATTTGAAAAATGTATGCACGTAATTCCATTTCCAAACTCTCTTATCAATTATACTTTTCCAGTGAAAAGTAAATCTTGGCTTGTAACGATCCATCTACATACGCTACAAGTCTGCAGATACTTGTGGACATTTACTTGTGCGTTACAAGTGTAGACGACTTCACTGTTATTTCGAGGAACAGATTCACTAGTAATACTAATTACATTCACTTGTGATACTAGTCCGTGAACTTGTAGCTAGTATTTTACAACTGTAAGTTTGAGAAACAGGAACTTCTGAAGCGAATTGATATTAATAGTGTATAGACTAGTAATACTAGTCCAAAGGTTTTGAGAAACCGGCCACTGAAAGTAGTAATGGTATTTCTGGAGAATAAACCACTAAAGAGGATAGTCCACTGGAACGGTGTCAGACTTGTGAGTATCAAAAGTGGGTAACCGAGATTCGAATACTGTTATTACCAAAGATATTATTGCAAGGCAAAAGTGAACAATCAAATAGACACTTCTGTTCGTAAACATCGAATACTAATGAATGTGAGAGCAGCGAGCCGAATTCCCTTTGGTAGGAACGTCCTTGTAGAAAAAGAAGACGACGACGATTAACAAATATTGATTGGAAGATGCAAAATAAAGTATCTTTGTGTTAACAGTGCAAATACGAAGAAGTCATTGAACTGAAGCGTCCAGTTTTCTTGTACTTCTTTAACATAAAACAACTGTAACACGTGTTCCGTACAATTTTAGAAGTGAAATGTGTGGTGCAGTGGTTCCTTCTTGACCTTTCAATCGTACGGCTTGGGTTCCCCAATCAGTACCGCGTTTTTTCGACTAAAATGATAGCTTCAACTATTTACAGAAGTCAATCAGAGAATCTTCTTGGGCTGGAGAGAAAAGAAGGATCACTAGCTATAATCAGAAAGTAAACCGTGTGTCTGCGCTTGTTCTTTAGGATAATAATAAATCAAGTTAGTTTCAATGTTTCATTGATCTTTCTCTTTCCTTCTGTTTCTTTCCATGATTTCGTCAATTCCTTTTTCTCTTTCTTTTTTACTCATTCCTTCTCCTACATACACTCTCTATCATTATGTGTGTGTGTGTTTATTCTATCTCTGCAGATTATTATAAAATTAGTTTATTCGTGTCGTGAGGTAAATGGCCAGGTACTACCCAGTCAGGATAGATGGCCGTACTACAACCTTTCGATTGCTAAGCTAACGCTATAGCAACTGAGCTACGGCCACTCGATCCATCTCGATCTCCCTGTTGATCCATCCACACGGCATTAAGAAGCAATATGCTGATTAACAGAGCGACAGTTTTATGTATTATACTCGTTGGGTTTGCATCTTATTTATAGCTTTTAAGCACCTATGGATCACTCCGAGATAAGGTTTTGTGAAATGCGGTAGGGAGTCGACTAGGTCCTAAATGGAAGGTACCAATTCGGTACATGCCTGGTGTGACTGAGGAAAACACCACGAAAATCTAAATGAGGACAGTCAACCGCTGGTACCGAACCGAGAATATCCCGGATACGAAACCAACGCTCTACAAAGTAAGGTATGATGGCCGTTTGGAACAAAACATATCTACTTTTATCACACTCATACACACACACAAATATTTGTCTGGAAAGAGAAAGATCTTAATTTATCTTAGATATTCTCTATATGATGCTCAAAGATTCATTGTCTTTCGTGAATAACGTTAATGTTCTATGGAATACTCAATTCATTGAGAAATAAATAATTACCTAGTAACCATAGGTTTCAACGTTCATTTTCGTGTCTCCATGTTCGGCAAGGATCATTTCTGCTGAACTATTTAAATTATCTTTCAGTAAATGTCAACTAATGGCCCAACTAAAATAAAAATTGCGTTATGTTCCCTCTTTTGGTGTTTCAAATGCGATTTTATTACGTTTTTTTATTATTTCCTACATATCACAAGAAACCATAAATATCTTTCCAGAAGTCAGGACATGCGATACTGATTACTCCTAAAGAAAAGAAAATTCCAAACCTTGCTCGTTCACACACACACTCTCAGAATAACACATCGCCCACTCTACGTAAGTTGGATGGCCTATTTTCTAGGCTTAGAGAAAAATCATGTATAATAAAGCTCATGTAAGCATTATACTGGCCACGATAGTACAGTAGTCCAGACGGAGACTGCACGAAGTGTCATAGCCCGATTTGAATGAAACTTGGTACACAGCAGTGCATTAAGGTGTGTGTGTATTCCAGCTATTTTTAAGGGGCGTTGGCTACGAATTGTGAGCCAGAGAAGAAATGAGGCAATGCAGAATGTGATGCACAGGTAAAGCGGACAATGTGTCTATGCGTCATCTACTGTATATTCCAACTGTCAAATATAACATGAACGTTTCTATCATGTGTTAGGGTATATTAGAGACCAACTAGAGGCGGTTGGTGTATAAATGAGTACGCCTGGCAGGGCAATAATTGAAGAACAAAATTGGCAAGCTTGATTGTGCAAATTCTACTTGAATATATCTGTAACAATATTGTGGACAGTTTTCATTCAAAGTTGATGGGTCAATGGAATCTGTGGAGCAGTTTTTATTGCTGTATGTGTGGAAGGTGACCTCGAAGACAGTGACGCCGCTGACGACGAACGCAACGATGGCGGGTACCCACCACCAACAATACAGCCAAAGAAGCAGAGAATAATTTTATTTGAAAACATATTGAACACTGTCGAATTCTGTCATGACGTAAAGAAAGGTTCACACATGTATTTGTCTAAAGTACGAAAGCGGTATCGGTATGTTGATAGTGAAAAGTACTTGCTAAGGTGGGAACAAGAGTTTCGAGCAGTGGTATCGAGTGCAGAAATTGTGAAGAATATACGAAGATGGTTTACAGAACATCGAATCGAATGCGCAAGGGCACAGTACAATGCTATGATAAACTTAATATAATGTGGCGGACAAAAAGTACTGCCAGAAAGTACAGCGACGTGTAGCTAGTTTTATAAGTTTGTACAAGCTAACAAACTATTTTTCAGGAAGATTAACATCATTGTAACGAAAAAGGATACTATAAATCAAGAGAACAAGCGTCACGTGCGATAAGTTTTCGCAGCAACTTCCGTCACAAGGGGACGCTACAAATTCCGGATTCGTGCATAATTAATTACGACAAATCCAATGCAAAATGCACTCGTCGTTCATGTACACTTCCAAAGGTAAATTGAATACTATTGCACTCGAAGATGCCATTTACGCCACCAAGCATTCGCATACCTGTATGCCAATTGTTACGTGCAATGACAAAGTATTCCCAATACTCTACATATGTCTTCGAGAGATTACAAAACAGCTTTCAGTCCAAGAGTTCCAGACACCATGTATAAAGCACCAATACGTCGACTTTCAAGGACGGTCAGGATTACAGTCACAAATGCAGAGAAATTCATTGCCAAAGATGTTGGAAAGATTCGGAACATCGAATCCAAAACATGTCTCGTTACCGGGGGATCCGTAGAATACGTGGAATAACTTCATAGTGAAGTGAAAAGTGCGGTCGTATGAAAACATTCAGAATCTAACAATAAGAAAAGAAACAACAGGAAATATATAGCCGCTTGAGTTCAAGAGGTTTTATTTCTTGAAAGACATTGATAATGTACATAACAGATCATGCACTGCAGCTACAAATCGATTACCACGGTTCGAAACTCTTGTTCCCACCTGAGTAAGTACTTTTCACTATCAACATACCGATGCCGTTTTGTACTGTAGACATTTACATGTGTGCACCTTCCTTTACGTCATGCCAGAATTCGACAGTGTTCAATTTGTCTTCCACTGAAAATCTTTTCTGCTCCTTTGGTTGTTTTGCTGGTGGTGGGTACCCATCATCGTTGAATTCGTCGTCAGCGGCGTCACTGTCTTCGAAGTCACTTTCCACACATAGTGTGGCAAAAACTGCTCCACAGGTTCCAGTGACTCATCTACTTCGTATGAAACCGGTCCACAATATTATTACAGATATATTCAAGTAGAATTTGTACAATCAAGCTTGCCAGTTACCGTTTTTCAATTGTTGCTCTGCCACGCGCACTCATCTGTACACCAACCGCTTCTAGTTGGTCTCTAATACACACTAACACATGATAGAGGTTCATGTTATATTTCACAGTTTGGAACATACAGCAGAATCTGCTTTACCTGTGCAACACATTCTGCATTGCCTCATTTCTTCTCTGGCTCACAATTCGTAGCAGACGCTTTAAAAGCAGCTGGAATATACACACATCTTAATACACTGTTGCTCCCTATATGTGTACCAAGTTTCATTCAAATCGGGCTCTGACACTGTGTAGTCTCCGTGTAAACTGATGTTTTCAGTAGTCCAAATGTTTGTTTACCTGTTACTTTTTGCAGTGCCGGATCTAGGGGGTGCAAAGGGTAGCAAGGCTCGCAGGCGGCACGTTTAAGGCGTGGCGAGCAGCTAAAAGTAAAAAATAAAAGAAACTTAAAAAAGGAAGTAAAATTACCTATTACATTGAAATTGATCTAAACGTGTTCAAAATTTCAATACCGGCGCGCTATGTTATTTTGTGTTAATTCATACAACCTACCCTCATCTTTAAAATTCAAAGCCGCGATTCAAGTCAGATAGGCAGGTCTAATGCCTCACTGGAGTTAGTAATAGAGATGACATGACAGGCTCCAGAGATGATAACAAAAGGACACAACGTGATGCGAGACAATGTTGTGCCCGTCGTATCGGCCGGTCGTGTTGTTTGGCTAAACACAAAGGAAAGGATGGCAAAAAGGCGGTGGAAAGTGAGGCAAAATTTAACTTTGCCCCCGATAGGAAAATGTCTAGATCCGGCACTGACTTTTTTGTCAACTCTATTGCATATACGTGAACGTCATGTGATAAGCATTTCATTTCTAATCACAAATGTCGATGTTATTATATACTTCTTGTTTTTTTCAGGTGGTGCGAATGTTTATAGTAGTTGTAACAATTTTTGCATTCTGTTGGTTGCCATATCATGCGTACTTCATATACGCCTACCACAACAGGTCAATTCAGAAAAGTTCATATCTTCCACATCTCTACTTAACCTTCTACTGGCTGGCCATGTCCAATGCTGTTGTTAATCCTATTATCTATTATTGGCTAAACAGCAGGTAAGGCTTGTGGTAGTACGAGTTACATACAAGTGAAGACCACAAGGAAAAACCGTGCTATGTCAAGTTTTGGCTAAATTGAGATAATAAAAACGGTTTGTTTGCTCCTTGAAAGCCCTTTTTAACAAATTATATGAAAATTATGCATGAAGAAATTATCTATAGTTTCTCTATTACAAGCAAATCTTTCTTTAGACAAAGCACGTTCATATCCTGTGGTCTTCAGGTGATATACAATTGATTAATGTGAACTATCTACAGTAATTAGCTTGCTAAACATTAACTACAAATTTAATGAATTTAAGATATTGTAAGGAACTTTCTTTAAGTGGCAAACCGTTAGGTACTTGCTTAGCTATTTTCCTACATTTAATATGAAGTAATACGTTGTGACAAAAATATTTTACAGACTCTTTTGTCGCTGGATATTCCAGGGTAGAGGCCAACCTTTAATATAAATGTGTCTTTTGGGCGATTTAAATATAAAAAAAGGGAACGTCCATATAGTTCTTCACGCCTGACATACCCAGCGATGTGCACAACGAAAATTGAGACAAACCATTAACCAATGAACCTCTACTAAGAGAGATTATCAACTGTTTGAGTGTCTCCTTCGGCGTAAGAGACCACTTACTATTCCGGGAACATCTATTAAGGATACATTTCTATCTCTCTCAGTTGTGATGTTCTCAGAGACTACCAATTAAACAGAGACTATATCCATTCAAGGAACCTCTTTTACTGCTGAAAATCAAAGCTTGATAATATAATAAAAACACACCCAATATAATGTTCACGCCTCTTCTGGCCATAGACGTGAGCAGAAGCCTTAGTTGTCATCTTCACACACCTTTCCACAGACTCAGTGTGTGTGATGGTCAATGATCAACCACTATCAGCTTCCTAAAAAAAGTATCTGGGCCTCTCACATTGTATATTTGCAGGTAAGTAGTGTCTCGTGGGCTGTAGGATTTCAGCCAGTCAGTTCTGAAAGTATTGCCGCATTTATATTGATTGCTACTGGTTTCGTGTGTTTAACCTTACTGTCGCCCAACTGTGTCGTTTTATCATCCTCCTTACCTCTGATGTTAGATTTTTCTTGATTGCTTCTTTTTCTCATCACTTCACATCATTGCTTGCAGCACAGACTCACTGGAAGTCATACCAGGCTGACCTTTCCACTGTAGGAAGGACAAAATTGTCTTTAATTACTCTCTGATCATTCATTAGTTGTAGCTGGAGAGGCTTGGTCTTTGTGTATAGTGGTTTAATGTTAAACCAGCTGGGCATATACACACCGACACAAAACTCCACAACGTTCTTACATCTTCAAGGTCTCTCTCGCTTTGAAGTAATCTTTTCAGAGCCAAATACTCAAGAACTCCAGAGGCCCTGTTAGCCGTCTGCTTTGTTACTATCTTGTAACCAGAACTTTGATCTGTACCCTATTCTCTTATTACTTCACTAGTAAGCTCAGGGAAAGTAGGACCAGCATAGATTTTTTTTATCGAAATCGGAACGAATTCAACATCTTCTCTAAATTATTTGACGTCTTGTTTCTTGCTCACTGTAATGCCATCTAAAGTTTTCACTAGGTGCCTCAATGACAGTTCTCCTGTGTGCGAATCACAAACAATCCAACCTAGTTTCCTTTGCAGCTTCCCTTCAACAAAATGAATCAGTCCTCCTTCTCAGCCACTGTTTACGTTACATAAATCACCTCCAATAATTTGCAGGGTTTTTATCTGCTCCCCTTTCTTTGAACTATCCAACCAGAGTTTCAGCATTTATATCATCATGCCTTTTATCTTTAGTTACAGAAGCAGGAATAAATTTACAGATGTACCTCTTGGCTCCATAGAAACCCTATAATGTATCTCTTTCACCACGTTTGGATACATTTTCTCATTTTCCTCTGACGTTACCATGATCTCCATCACGACGTCCATTCAGAAAAATACAGCTGATGTCGTTCTTCAAAAGATCCTCGATATACTTTGCCTCAATTTTTTTTCATGACCGTCTCTTGATCCCTTTTTCACCTTGTTATATTCAATTACCAGAGCAGTATCAAACTCTGTGATAAGGCCAGCATCAATCCAGGCAGCAGTAGCAATTTATACTGTCTTCGTCAGCCCAGTATGATGTCGAAAACTGACTAATGTTACATTGTTAAAGTCATCACTAGTCTATTTTCCTCTCTTCAATCTTTGGCCAGTAGTAGTAGAAGTAAGTCTGAATTTATCACTCGAGGAGGACTCTTCTTGTACTTCTATAATGCACGGTTCTTTTGACTCTCATTTTTGTTTTTACTGCACATACCATCATCTCTTCATTTTCAAATGTTCCTCTTTCGTTCCTCTTCACGTTTTGCCTTTCTGCTGCCTTTTGGTCCGTCTTTCTGTAACTCTTGTATTGTGGTCTCAGGATATTCAACTGACCCCATCTGATAAGGTTCAATACTCCTAACTTGCTATCTTTGACCTTCAATAAACGCCAATTCTAATACAGGAAACTTTTCCCCACTTCTGGTTACAACATATGTGCATTCCACTAACACAGATAGAACTACTAGCTACATCGGAACAAATCTTGATGTCACACTTAGGATCTAGTGTGTCCATTCGATTGTCGAGCTTCTTCACCTGTCTTTTTCTTGTAGGTGTGTTCTGCCCAAAGATACCTTATGCCCTTGGTGACATATGTCTCTCAATTTTGCTTTAATCCTAACGTTGTTGTTTATGACGGATTCAGTGAATTTTGTATTTGTTTTGAACCACTGAGCAATTAATCCATCCATAATATCAAAAACAAAATGACCATTACTGTAGTTTCGTTTGCTTTGGTCACTTTTCTCTGTCAGCTACAACTATCTTTGATGAGGCAATTCTATGATAGTACGCAATTCAGCTGCAGGAGTTCTCTGCTTGGCCCCATTAGGTGAGGTGGATGAGTCAAAGTTTGCTTTCTTGTCTTAAGTTTGGGTATTTCAATTAGTGCTTTGAATATGCATTTTCTTATTATGGTAAACCATTGATCGTTTCCACGTATGGGTGGGCCAGACAAGTTTTTGTTCCAGATTAATGGTTTAGGACAACTTAATTGTTCATCTCACTTTCCAATTTGCAAAGAGAGAAAAATTTAATGAAGGAACCAGATCAACCCTAAAAAATGTCTAATTGAAATTTTAAAAAAAATATCTTACTTGCTCTATGGCTTACGGAACTCACAAGTTCATCGATTAGTAACAAATGTTCGCCATCGGGATCTATCCTGGTCAACATCAAGCCAGTTTTCATCACAAACACCTACTTCTCGAAGATCCCTTCTAATATTATTCTCCTAACGTCGTCTGGGTCTTCCCAACGGTCTCTTTCCACACGGCTTTCCAACCAAGATGGAATATAATCTAAGTTTTCTCCGATCTGAGATACATGGCTTGCCAATCTCAGTCGTCTTGATTTCAATATTCTTACAACATCGTGAGTCGTACAGTCCGTGAAGTTCTTCATTATGCAGTCTTCTCCATTCTCCAGTCATCTCGTCCCGTTTCGGCGCGTATATCTTTCTCAAAACCTAATTTTCAAACATCCGTAATTTATGTTCATCTGCTGTGGTCGCACTCCAACTTTCGCAACCGTAAAGTATTACCGGTAGAATAACCGTAATGTATATTTTCAATTTCAATTCCCTTGATATTAATCCCGATGTTAGAAGTTTTTGGATGAATAAAAACATGCCCTTCCCGATACTAAGCGACTCTTTATTTCTACCGAGACCTCATTTTTGCTTGTTACGTGTATTCCCAAGTTTTCAAATTTGATTACTTTCTCTTTGACCCCATCCATAATTATTTTTTTATTTCCTTCATTCCCTGCGTTTCGACTTATCATATTTTTTTTTCTCTGTTTACCTGTAGACCTATCTCATCGTACGCTTCTAAGACATCGGTGTTACTTTGTAGTGCATCTGTATTTTCCCCTATTAAATCTACATAATCCGCATACATGAACTGTTGATTCAAGCCATTCAGCGTTAGTCCCTTTTTGTCCTGTTTTATTTTTAAAATGGCATAACCTAAAGCAAAGTTAAACAGTAGTGATGACAAGGCATCACCTTGTTTCAATACATTGCGAATCTTGAAACTATCTGACATATCCGTACTCTGCTGATGGGGTTGCTGAGACACATTTTCACAAGTTGAACAAGTTTCTTCGGAATTCCAAATTGTACCAGGATACTGTATAGCTTTTCCCTTTAATAGAATCAAAAGCGTTCTTAAAATCAATGAATAGCTGTTGCACAGCTCCATTGTATTCCCATCTCTTCTTCAAGATTTGTCTCAAGGCGAAAATCTGGTCCAACTTGAATCAATTTCTTAAAAATCCATATTAATGATGTCTAATTATTTCGTCTACTTATACACATAGCCGAGTTAGCAGTATATTGCTGAATACTTTGTAACATGTTGGGAGTAACGAGATTTCGCGCTAATTATTACAGTCCGATTTATCGCCTTTTTTATCAACCGGAACTATTATTGAGATTTTCCATTCCTTGGAAGCTCCTCCTTTCTTCATATAGCGCTTATCATTTTATGCAGTTCCTTGATTAGTGCCGTTCATCCCGCTTTAATTAATTCGGTTGGAATATTGTCTATTCACGGTGATTTGATTTGTTTTAATTTCTTTATCGACGTTTCGACCTCGATCTCGCTAGGTTCGGGTATCCATGGTTCCGCGGTATAGAATTCTAATTTCTCGGTTTGTTCTCCGTTGTGTACATTAAGAAGTTTGTCGAAATAACTTTTCAACACATTGATAATTTTAGTCGGATCTCCCTGAAGATCTCCACGTTAATTTCTAATCATCCCTAATCTAGTCTGGTAACCCTTTCTCAACGAGTTTAACCCTTTATACAGATCTCGTATGTTATTTGTCTTCCTGTTTTCCTCTATCCCCCTGAATCTCCTGCGTCAGATATTCTCGATTTTTGTTTCTGAACCCGTGTGGCGTTGCGTTTCGTGTTACTCTAGTGGTTGTTTTTGTTTCGCTTTCATTAGATATCCATCGCTTCCTAGTTTATTTTCGTTCCTCATTAAGTTTAAGGCATTCTTCATCAACCAAGACTTGTTTCTCTGGTGTTTCTTCTCACCTACACGTCTCTTCGCAGCGCCCTTTACTGTATCACGAATTGCCTCCCACATCTTACTTACATCAGTTTCACTATTAATTTCATTACAGTTCGAGTCGGCTTAGATTTCGAACTATTTGAGAGTTCGAGTTGGTGGTCTGCTTTTACGCTTCAATTATCGAATCGTTTAACTTCGAATTTAAGTTGTTTGGATCCTTTGCTTGCCCTGTTCGCGATGCATAACTCTTCCCTCACTTTTGTGATCACTAATTGCTGGTCGATGTCACCTTCCGCTTCTCTGTAAGACCTAACATCCATTATATGGTTGTGTCTTCTTCTATCTACTAATACGCGATCGATCTTGTTGAGCGTTTTGCCATCCAGAGATACTTATGTGTGTGTCCTTGTGCTGAAAGTATGTGCTCATTACTAGTAGGTTCTTCGAGATCTCGAAAGTTGTCAGTTTTTCTTCATTGTAGGTGATTTCGTGATGGCTGTATTTGCCTATAGTAGGTCTATATTTCTCCTCCCTCCTCCCTTGGCATTGAAATAACCCAACACAAATTTCGTATTATATTTCGGTAATCGGTCAAACAGCCTTTCTAGCCCTCGTGAAGTGTATCTTTGTCATTTTCATTAGACACATAAAACAAAATTATCAGATAATTTTAATTGTTCTGTTTATATAATTGCTTTCTCGGACATTTGAGATCAAATTGAGGCAGGCAAATGCTACTTTTAAGTGGATTTAAACATGTTATTATCTTAAAATGGTGTTACGTATCTCAAAAGGTCATCTACAAATATTACATGTAGTAAAGTGGTTATCTCCATATCTCTTCTTTGGTATGACACAGAGTTAATTAGTATAGTTCGTGGCATTCATACATATCTTATATAAATTTCAGATGAAAATAACGTGTTTATATAGTTCCGCACAACGATAGCGTGTACATCTTCGTATGAACTCCCACGCGCTATCTATTGGGCTTCCAGTTGACATCATATACCTTGTTTACACTGTGACCTGATGTTACGTTAGCTTCCATCATGTTCCATTGGATTTGGTTCAGTAAAAATATTGTGTAGTTAACAGTCAATTTAATACATGATTTACAACTATTGGGTTATCGTACAAGTCATGGCTTATTTTTGTACCAGATAGAGGTAGTGCAGTTGTGGAAGTACTTAACTAGAGCCATTTACAGCTCTGTTATCGCTATGTCATTTGACAGCTGACGGTTCTAGCTTTAGTCTAAAGCAACAGTGAGCGATTCGGTTGAGTTGTAGAGATTTAACAAGTTGAAGATGGAAGACCAAAGTGTGCATTTTCACTCTATTTTACTGCTTTACTTACTTGAAGGGAAGAACGCACGTCAAGATCGTGAAAAGTTGCGTAAAGTTTACGGTGACAATGCTCTGCAGGAACATCAGTGCACGAAATTCCATTAAGATAAAGATAAAATGAAGCGTATGTGCGGTAACAGCACTATGGCTTACGCCCGTCCCGACGAAATTTCGTGTTGATGCTTTTGATCTCAACGATGGTCTACGGTCCGGGAGGTCCTCCGACGTTGATGACGACAAAATCAAGACTGATCGAATCAAACCCAAGTTATACGACACGGGAGATTGTAGAAGCATTGCATCCATCATTCAAGTATTCGCAGCCCCCTGAAGGAGCTGGGATATGTAAGCAAGCTCGATGTGTGGGTTCTTCATGAACTCAAAGAAGCTGAATTGATGTCGCGTATAAACATCTGCGATATGCTCATTAAACGTGAGGAAAACTATCCTCTTTTGGAGCGACTGACACAGGAGCGTAACTATTATGGCGCAAAACCCCGCAATGGAGGGGGAGGACCCTTCTAAGAGGAATTTAACTCTAACCTCTAAATGGGCCGAATCGACTTTCTTGGCTTTGAGTATTCTCTTGCGGGGGGAGGCATAAATTGTAGTTACGCCTCTGGGCTGATAAGAGTGATAGAAGTTGATTGTGTTTGACAATATGTTGCGCAAACCGTCTTGGTTCCGACGTTCTGCTTCGCCTCAAACATCAAAAGCAGACATTCATCGGCAGAAGGTTACACTCTTAGTCTTATGGGATTTTAAAGGTATGTTTTCCAAGCTTCTACCAAGGAACCAAACAATCAATTTGAATGTGTACTGTAGGCAATTGGACAATTTGAACCAATCCATCACCCAGAAGCGTATAGAACTCGTTCATCGTAAATATATTGTGTTCCATCACGGCAATGCGAAACCACACACAAGTTTGATCATCCGTCAAAAATTGGAGCATGAATAGGATGTGTTGGCACACTCGCCATATTCGCCTGATATAGCACCGTCAGACATTCACTTGTTTCGGTATCTTCAACATTTCTTGTGCGTCACCTTGATCAATTTTTCGCCGCGAAAGACAGGTTCTTCTATGAACAAGGAATTACGCAGCTCACTGAAAAGTGGCAACAGAATATCGACAAAATGGGCATTGTATCATTGATTGATTAATTTTTCTATAAATATATGACCTTTGCAAAACATGGAAAAAGTACGTCATGTCTTTTCGTACAATCCAATAGACATAGTTTGCAATAGTTTTTTGTTTGTTATTAAACTGCAGGTATTTGCAAACCTTTTGCAATATTCTTTGTAATGTTAATAGTTAATACTATAGAGTTAGGAATATAAATAGAGGGAACCTTACGCTGTTTTATTGGAGAGGGGAATGAAGCCAAGAGACGGAAGGGACGAGGCATTTCGGCCATCTTTTGTGGCCCCATATTCAGAGACTCTCTTTTCCGAGTATTGCTTCTCTCAGGTGCACTCATCCTCTATCGAGAAAGGCAGTCCTCACAGTACTCGGTATAGAGGGTCTCTAATCGGGCCACACAAGATGGCTGCCGATGAACCGAATTTGGCTTCATGTGACGTCATGTATGTTCTCTCTATTTTCTTCCTAACTCTATGGTTAATACTTTATTCAATATTCAATACGTTTTATTTCTTATTTATTCTAATAGTTCAATCCGTTAGGTTTATTGCCACAAATTGTTCTAGGGCAATTGTTGCTAATTATTTGTAAATGTATACAATATGTTCGAAACACAAAAGTGTCCGAAGCACTTTACTTTTATCTCAAAAAAGAAGTTTACATAACTAACAAACACAGCAACGCATACATTGCGAGAGCTATTTGATTTAGTGTTTGGAGGACCAAAGCAAAATATAAAAAAATTTTAAAAACATAATTTTCTTAAACAATTCGTTCTAAATTTTTGAAAATAATTTTGTTTATGGATCATCAAATAGAAAAGCATGGGGCTCTCATATACAGTCACTTTATAAATCCTTCAGTTGGCGCACCCCATACTTTTATTTTTAGTCATGCATAAACAAAATTATTTTTTTTACTTTTTAGTACGAATTGTTTAAGAAAAGAATTTTTTTAAAGATTTTTTTATTATTTTATCGAGTTATTTCGGTGTTGAAGTACTTTCAAGGTAATGTTTTGTGACTCAAATCCTAAAATGTTCTGCTACTAGTCAATCGGAACATCGTTGTGGGCTAGTATTTATTTTAGGATAAAGAAGTTCATAATAAAAAAACTAAAATATGCTTTTTAAATATATAGAAATATATGAAAGTAACAATGCAATATTGTACTGTCACCCGACTTACGTCACTGTGCAAAATTTAATCGTATGACTCCAGGAAATGAGTTTAAATTAACGTTTTAATATTTGAGGACACAAAGAATGATTGTGAATTGAAGAAAAGTATGTAAAAATGATTCACAATTCCGAATCGAAAGCAAGAACCTAGCATCCTTCAATATTGGTATTTTTATCGTTTGGGAGATTATTATATGATTAACCTGACCTTTCCTTTATTTAAAAAGAAGAACATGTTTATTGTTCTCTCATAAAACTCGGAAACTATACTATTTTCTGGGAATGTAAAGCAATGCATTATAGAGAACCTTTAAATAATTTGTTGTGTTTTTCAACCTTTCCTGTTAGTACGTCTACCTTTAAATAAGGTGCTATAGCTACCTTCAACCAGTGATTTGTTTAAGGGCGTTTGATTTCAAATTCAATTAAAACTTAATAAGCTTATTTCTTTTTTAAAAAACAATAACAATTTTAAATAACTTCTAGCGTCACGACCCCTACACATATCTTAAACAAAAAATCAAAATTTCACGCTTGGTACACTTGATAATGATTACAGAAAGAGTCGAAATGTTTTGTTGTGCGTTAAATATGCGTATTCAATACGTGAGTTAAATAATAAATTGTGTTTCTAAAATCGAGCCGTGAAGTTGTGACTTTGTTCAGTAAATAAGAATGTTATTAACAAAAGTGAAAAATGTAGCTTCGTAATAAAAATTACTTATTTATCAGAAGAATCAATATCAGGTTATTTTTCCAGAACTTCAAGATCAAGAACAAAACCTTTCTTTACATAAAATATCTTCGAAATTTTAGAAAATGAGTAAAATTTGGCCATATAAACTTATTACTATTTCAAGCGCCATAGGAAAGGTTATGCTCGTTAAAAGAGATGCAATTGCTTACTAATTGAATCGACGTATGCTGGAATGGGATCAGTTAAGTGACACTAGTTTTGAGAGCAAGAAAACCTATACGAACAGTTTACCTTAATAATAACAGCAGTGACTTTTTTTAAACAGAAAACCTTCAGAGTATAAGTAACATGAACCCATTAACTTAAATAGAGTAAAAAAATATTTCGTAAGAAAACAAAATATTAAAAGTATTTGACTAATTCGCTTCATGCAGTGCTAAATTAAAACACAGGTAAGCGTTTTGACATGATTTTAGTGTCGAAGAAAAGTACAACAGATGACATTTTGATACATTTTGAACTGTTTTTAGAATAACAAGATGCTGAAGTTTTGAATCTTTTAGCGAATTTAAATGCAGTAGTCGTATATTGTAGAGCAACTTACGTATTTCCTTGAACGCAAAATATAAGTCCTTGTAATTAGTAGACATATTCAAAAATTATTTCTGCTATAAAGTTCATCAAATTGTAGAAACTGAACTGATTAGCATAATGATACATTGCCAAATATTTTATTCTATCTTC
>JAGDQP010011251.1:0-36497 GCA_022664845.1 Lepisma saccharinum
TTTAATGCATTTATAATTTATTCGTTATTTTTATTCGATTAAATTATAAATGCATTAAAGTCATTACATGCCTTTAATGTAAGCTTGTGAAATTGTTCAATAAACAAATATGGATAATTGCTTCGAACACAAATTGGATAATTCTGTAAAATCATGGATTGCGTTATACTTTTATATCAGTCTTTTCATACTTCATAATTTTTATGCTATAGGTGAAACAATTCCACTCTCCATAATCCCACAAAAATGCGCTTTCCGAAAGCGGACATAAAATATAAGTGTTCCAGTTGATCCTAAATAATTCAGTATCAGCCAAATATGATTGGTCTTAAATACTCCCACACTGAGTGAGTGAGCTGCACAACCGCAGAAGGATACTACTGTTACTGCATGTTTTCAATATATAATAATTTCCCAGCAAACTTCTACTTCCATCATATTCTTATTAAATTAGATCTCGGAATTAAAACCAAAATATATCAGATTTGACAAATCTTCTCGCTAAATCCCGACGTTGTTTCTTCCAAATATTCCGGCCAACACTACGTTAGGGGAAGATCTGTTACTGACTGTCAAGATGCCAGACTGTTATTGGGTTAGTGCATAAACTGCTTTTTAAGAAATCATACTCATCATTGACGTAGTTAACAACAAAGTTTTCTCATGTAAGTGACATTAAGAGTTTCATCCGCTAATGTAGAAAATCATTCGGCTGGAATTAGTCAGACAAATAGTTTGAAACTTTGCAAATTTCGTTAATAATTCATTTTAAAGGTTAGACTCTTCTCCTCTTATAGCTGACCGAGGTAGTCGTGTGGTCCGAGGCATTAGGCCAGCGTCTCCAAGGTTGCGGGTTCGAATTCTACCTGGGACATGGATGTTTGTGAAATTTAACAAGCGTTGCCCTTGTATAATCGTGACAGGTAGAAATCAAAAGGTACTAACAACCTAACATTGCCCAATAAACAGAAAATAAAGTTAACCAAAATTGTATCATCTCCCTTATCCTTATGATCTGAAAGATCGCATTAGATCTTACAACCGAAACTTTCCAATGTGTGTAATTTATAATTCATATGTAATATAACGAGAGCGTCTGTTAAAAGTTAGTTTTCTACGTAGAAAGTTCAACAAAAATGTTTTATGTTCAAAATTTTCTCCGTTCTACCCTCGTTGGGACTATCAGTACAGGAATTACTACATTTTTCATTACTGTCTCTAGAAATCGTCTTTTTTCTATCTTTTTACCGGCGCTATCGATATCATTGTCAAATAATTTTTATATTACTGGTTGACCTAATGGTTATTTACCACATCTACCTAAATGTGAAACTACAACGCAGAATGTACCAAACCTTGTCTGTTTATGAATAAACTTACAATTATATTGGGACGGTCGTAAGCTATAGTGCTGTTACCGCCCTTACAATGAATTTTATATTTTAACTAAGAATTATATGTTTTTAATTATAATCTCATTCTTTTCTTGTTGAAATATTCTTCTTCTAAGTTTATAAAGTTGGAGTCAAGGGGGGGATATATCCCCCATATCCCCCCTTATCTACGCCACTGGGCAGAAGCACCAAACTAAGCCGTGGAAGACATTTGTCCCCTTGTTTCTCGTCCACACCAGAGGACCCTTGTCTGTGTCTTCCATCTCGGCCGGGAGACAAAAATCCAGACTTCTGTCTGAAAACTGCCCGCGGTCGGTTTGTGGAGAAATCCAAGATTTGCGACAAAAGACTTCAAGTGCATACGTGGCATAAGCCATATATTCTTTGACGTCATTGACAACCTTGCTCTGATGAATGAAAGAGGGAGAGAACTCTGCTCTCGACCCTTTAGTGTCACTTGATACAAGCCAGTCTCTTCTATACCTCCCCCACGCACACTGGTCAGTGGTCACCACGGAAGTACGAACATGGCAGAGGAAAAAGAAACCCTAACGTAAATATGAGCATCTGGTGGAGGATATGGGAAAGTCAGAAGCCCATATATTACTATAGGAATTTCATTTTTAATAGCCTCACAAAGAATTGGTATATAGGATGGAGGGGAAAGATACATAAAGTGAAAGAGGATAGTAAAAAGAAGTGTTCTGTCAAGTCTTTTTTTAAAAAAAGCCACGTTTTACACGAAAAAAATGATTTTTTTTCTTCTCCATATTTCTCTCCCATTTAAAATGTATGGCGTCAAGAGCATCTACATTTAAAATTATGCTACACGGTTAGTTTTGCTCCTAAAATTCCCATTACATTTTTAAATGAAGGAGACATTCTTTAGGCAGTTCTGTATTAGGGCTTTTTAAAATTGACTTTGTTTTTGAAATATGACCAAAAATGTTAGTATACTGTCTAACTGTACCTCTTTCCCTTAAGTTCGGGAACATGGCTTTCACATCTACACTAAATATGATCGATTTATCCTTCATCTCCCCTACCTCCCTCAATCTTCTTTTTAATTCTACACAGTTCTTCGCACTATCATTTTCCTGTTGTTTCTTTATCACCTCTGTCACCCTCTTCATCTCCTCTTCCATCGGTTCAAACATATTGTCCCTACAATTTTTAAGTCCCTTACTCAAAGTTGAGGAAGACAATAGTAAAAAGGTTTGAAGCCATCACTACCTGCGATGTCAGAGTGACAGTCTCCGACGTCATCCACTGTAAATACAACGACCAAACCACCATTTGCCAGGTTCTAGCTTGGTGCAGCGGTAAGACGTTGGCTTACTAAATAAAAAAACCGGGTTCGAATCCCGGCGGGGCAAGAATTCTTCTTTTTTCTTTCAAAATATATTTTTATATGTTCATAATTATTATTAATAATTGCTTTGGCATGCAAATAGAGACTACTGAAAGCCAGAATATATATATAAATAAACCAGGTCTGGCCCACGAGGTGTGCAAGGGGGCACGGTGCGTCTGAAGGGAGCTGCGCGGCCTGAGCCTCGTGCAGGGAGAAACTCCCGGTTAGCGGTGGTCATACGCAATGTAGCACCTTTGTCTTCGGTTTTTTAATTCAATTTTCAAATTTTCTAACCTCTCTACAAGTTTTAATTTTGAAACAATTACCATCTTGCAGAGCTTGAAAAAGTTTTCAATTTAAAATAAAAAATGTCATCATAGGTGCAAATCCGATCGAGATATCGCTAAACTACCAAAAACATACTTACATTTATTTTCAGGTTGGCTTAGCATCTTTTGAGCTGAAATTTGGTGGAGGGCCATCATTTTTTATGCTGAATATGGTAGTATTTTTGTCACAATTCCTTCCAAGCCACTTTTCAGCATCTTACCCTTCTAGGCGCTGTTATTAATAGTTGCTTTCTTTCTTTCCGTACATTATCTAAGATTACTGAATAAAGTTACCATAGGAATTTCGAGTTTAGCTACTAAAAGCTAGGATATATATAAACCCACCAGAACTGGATGCACACCAAACGATAATGAGGTTTGCATGGAGGGACGGTGAGTTCGAAGACAGCTAGGCTCCGTTAGCTCCGGGAAGGGGGCGAAGCCACAGTCAGCGGCGGGCATACGAGAAAGTTCTGTTAATATTTTACTCCAACTTGTTTACGGTGATTTTCATTTGGAGCACCGTAGAAATAGCAAGATTGATTTGGAAGAAAAATTGCGACCACGACGCTAGATTCTTTGACTACTTTAGTTTTTTAGGTTCTAAAAATACGATTCTCTGAATGTAAATTCCAGTGCTAACTAGGTGTCATGGAATGTATGTAAATACAACGAGGAGACCACTTATTGCCAGCTAGCAACATGGTGCATTGGTAACACGTTGGATTACGAAATCAAAAATCTGGTTCGATTCTTGGCGGGTGTTCGATTTTTTTCTTCTTTTTTTCCCAATTTATTTTTATATGTTTATATTATTATTAATTACTTTTCTGAATTTTTCGTTAATTATCTTAAATTAGTGGCCATGGGAACGTAGAGAGTATGTACTGAAACCTAGGATGTATATAAATAAACCATTACGAGTAGCGAGTTTAATGGCTGATTTAAAGCACATTTGTTACGGTCTGTGTAGGTAAGTGGTCAGAGAGTCAAACTCTCATTCTCAAGGGCGTAGGTGTGATACCACATCCGGATTTCCAATTAATGTCTTCAAAGAATTAAACCTTGTAAGAGATGTTCGCGATTGTTCCGAAAAGATATTCATCCGGTATAGGTTGAAAAACACAAGGCAGAGAGAGGAACGGAGGGTTAGAGAGGCGCAGTTTGTGTATTCATAATCGTTAAAATTTCATTTATTTCCATGTCTTGCGACATTTTTCTTTCACTCTTTCCTTGTTTTCTCCTCTCTTTTTTCGCTCTTTTCCCGTCTTATTCCATGCTTTCTCTCTGTCTTTCTCCCTCTGTGTGTGTGTGTTTGAACAAGACAGGAATGAGATTTCTTCCTATGTATCGTGGTTGTCTTAATGATGCTGAAGGACTCAAGCTTTCTTCCTCGAACTAGATGAATATCCTGGCATGCCATGTTTTCTCGCATATTTGTACTGACATGTTATTTGCCTAACTATTAGGCGTACAGAGTGACAACTCTCCTGGAACAAAGAAATGTTATTTCTTACAATTCCAACTTCCGTTTACCTTTGTAAATAGCTGTAGAAGGATGATAATTTTATGGAAGCTAAATATTGGCAAGAATCAACTTATAGCCTCGTGGATAATATTCATGGATATTAACAAGTTCATGTCGAACCGCGCGAAAATATGCTTAAGTTTTTTTAAACATATTTTTAAAGGTATTTTTTTAATTATGAGAATCATCATGGGAACATGCGAAATAATCGAGGTGTGCAATATTCTCCTTGAGTTGTTGAACCAAAAATAATTGTGTTTCTATCTTGATATTTTGTTGTTTATTATTAAATTATAATCAATTTTGTTTTTCTTTATTCTTGTACAAACTAAATGCTACCTAATATTATTTATCGTCGCCTAGAATTTCTCGCCTTCTTTTCCTCGAAAATACGTCTTTGTAACGCTATTGTGCTTTAACCGCGACCACCTTTTAAAAACCGTTTTGGCGTTTCGGTCATGTAATGATTGACAGTAACCAGTGACCTGGTCATTTCGCGAACATACCTAATGAACACGCCCTACCAAAA
Organism: Lepisma saccharinum; assembly: GCA_022664845.1. Lineage (NCBI taxonomy): Eukaryota > Metazoa > Arthropoda > Insecta > Zygentoma > Lepismatidae > Lepisma > Lepisma saccharinum. The sequence continues at coordinate 5,135 of JAGDQP010011251.1, forward strand.
ATAGGGCTATTCAAAATTATAGACGATTTGAAATGATTATTGCTGGCGCTGCTATTTAGATATGCTAATGTATTATGTATGCAGAGAAAGAGTAAATTTCAAAGTCTTATTTTAGTGACCTCTAACCGTAATACCTGCTAATGACCCCACGTGACCTAATTCTCAAAATAGCCGCAGCGCAGATGGAAAGCGCATTTTGTGCAAAGGACTTCATCGCCTTAGTCCGCTACTTCAAGGTCTCGTGTTTCACATCAATGTGTTATTCTAATCTCTTCAAATTATACTAATGTCAGTTTACTGCGTCGGAAACTGAAATGTAAGCTTATCATTACAGTTCAATAGATTAGGAAATTCGTCGTTCCCCCATCGGTGCTAAAATAACTGAAAAACTGTTTATGTTCACGGAGAAGTTTGTTGCCAGCTACTATGACTTGAATCAGCTCTATCAAGCATGGTTATAAACGAAAACATTTTATCAACACCCTCCATACAGTATGTTGTAGAATAGGGAACTGAAGACTGGTATGAAATGTTGATTTGCAGTCTGTCTTTTACTCTTTCGTTTACGTTATTGAGACCTTCTCTGAGTCGTTAATATTTTGCTTTTATCTTACGAACACCAATTCTGAAGCTAAGGTATCAATTTGGGCTTTAATTCGATAGTGCACTGGGTGATTCAGTCTCGTGTAATAGCTATGAAAATTGCTTCGATTTTTCTGACTAATTTTTTGTAAATTAATCAATTTGGTATTGTATTTCCGCGCAATTATTCAGCATCTTCCAACAGTAGTACGATTGCCGAAGTGTTTTAGAACGAAGTCTACAATTCAATAGATTACCACTACATCTCTGTCTTTTCCTTAGCATTAAAACGCTCCACTCCTATTCGTATAGCAACAAGTGCGGAATCCATGAGGTACTCCCGACTTATATTCATTATATACACAAATGACTGTACTAAAATGCGTACGTACAACACAAACCACAACAAATCGTCGTGGTTCTCCTTAGGGATAATTTCTTGCAAGACCCAACTTCCTCGTTGTTATAGTTGGAAGATCTTAAATAGCCAGTCCCCAAGAAATGTGGTTCTTTGTTGTACCTCCGATATCAGTGGCCCGCTAGCGTGAATAAGCCATTCCTTTGTCAGAACCGTTCTACCAATAACTCCCTAGCGTCAACTAAATGTTTATGATATTACCGTCCGAGGTCCGATAATGCTTGGGCACATTTCCGACATTCGTCATATTAATTGTCTGGTATATAGGAATGTCTAATAAATATAATAAATTGAAATTGAAATTGAAATTAAGATGGAGAATATGAAAAAATTGTAAAACTAGAACTAATTCTTAGTCGCTTTATGTCTTAAATAATAAAACGTAATGGTATGATGCTAATAAATCTCACATTTTCTTTTAGGAAAATCATCACACTTCATTAAATGACCGTGCTCAAATTTAAGATTTAGAAAGAGGCATTGATAATTCGAAGATGATGTTCTAGGTAAAGTAATGCTTCATTAAATCACTCAGGTATTAGAAGTAAACGCAGGGAAACATGGATAAACTCGGAGTCGAATGTACTCTTGGTGGTGTTCCATCGAAAAAGGAGTCAAACTCAGAACCTGATGGACCTTGTAATTACCCTTTGTCAATCCATAAAATGGATGTCAATGATTGTGCACTAGCAAAACCAAAAGCTTCAAATGTCGCAAACGTAGAATTCAATAATTTCAAACCAAGCGTTGATGCTGACAATCATTCGATATGTCAACGCTCAGATGAAGGAAAAATAGAACAATCTTTACTGAGGCCAGTCAACTTCCTTGGAATTAAATCAGAATGTAAATTTAATTGCCACTCCTGTACAAAATTTCAAATGCCCCTGTTAAGAGACTTTGACAATTATGAAATTTCAAGAAAACCTTTAGTGCAAGTGAAGAATGTGGACATTCTTCTTCGTTTGAAAGGTTCAGACATGGAACATCTTAAGTATATGGCAGATCTTATTCCGTGTGAAATGAAAAACATGCTGAATCCAGTGGTTGTACTTGAGAGAATTCGTCTCCCCGAAATTCATGGCAGTGTTAAGAAACCTTTAGTGCAGATCGGAAAAATTGAAACCAACAATATTGCTTTGACTTCCAAACGTCCTGAAAATATGTTCCCCAAGCATTTAGTGGGTCTTGTTCCTCATAAATTAAAAAACGAACTCCTGAATCCAGTGGTTGTACTTAAGCGAATCTGTCTCCCCAAAATTCAAACCAATATTGACCGTACAAATACATCTCCTAATTCATTTGATGATAACGAAGATGGAATCAGAATGGATGAAAAAAACAATCATCTTTTGGAAAGCATGAGGTGAGTATATAATAATGTTTATATTATTTCTTTGGAAATGCAAGTTCCTGCAAAGTATTACGTCAGTTAGAATTCCAACTTCGTTGGTGTTGTATTTGCTCTGATGTAAAAATTTAAGGGAGTGCACGTTATATAGTTATATACTTCCTCTGTGATGTTTGTAGCTAATATGTCTGACGTATGCTATTTCCTTAAATATCATCTGACCCACAAGACATTTCTTGTTTCAGAGTTATATATATATATATATATATATATATATATATATATATATATATTTATTCTTCCATTTGTATTTTGCCATATCCAAAGACGTGAATTACAAATAATTATTATTTTCCAAAAGTTACTCAGTGTCATAGTTTGCAGGTACATTGTCGTAAAAGGTCTGAAAGTGCGTGCAAGTTTGCAAAATTTTCTAAGTGTGTGCCAGTATTACCACTGTGTCTGTAGGATGTCAATTTTACAATTGTATGAAAGATTTGATGCTTACTTGTTACAGAATTCCAGAATTAGCTTCTATATAATGCTTCATTGTGGTTATCACAGGATTCAAAATAATTTGTTTGTGTCCCATTGAGATGTTAATTTTCACTTGTTTGCATAAAGAAATCTCCGTGACAGTATGTTTTATTAATTAAACTATTTTCTTGTCTCTTATTTGTTATTTTAATGATGTTGTAAGTAAACCAGCTGCTAATGTGACCTGCATTCTTGTGATATTATCTGATCTGTCATTTCGTAGAAGTTCGCTTAAATGAGATTTTCGTTCTCTGTTTGATAGAATACTTATTAAAATTTGATTATTCTGCGTTTATTCTTTGAAAATCTGCTTTTCTAAAGCCAGGAGGGAAGATTTTGATTTTATTTTTGCTATGCGATTAAGTTTGAAAGAAACTAGAATATATTTCATTACAATCTGACCTTGAGAAAAATGTGACCATGGAATGTTATTTTAAACGGGAAAGTTACTTTGCTGCTAGTGACAGTGATGTACGGAATTTATGAGCTGAAATTCCTTAACACGTAATTCGTGTTTATTTTAGAACTACTTTCGCTTCGCTTCTTGTTTTCGTGGGCTTTATTCTTACAAGAGATCAGCAGAGAGAGGCACTCTTCAGAGAACTGGAGAAGAAGAAATTAACGTTCTTCTAAGCACTTGCACATTTGCTAGGTAGAACCTACTGCTACTCCAGAGGATATCAAAAAGTAACTATAATTGGTCGTCTGTTACATTTGGGGATTGTTACTGCTGTATTTAAACTCCTTCACTGCTCTGAGCCAAAGTTGTCTAAATGTTTTAAAATTATGGAGATGTGGAAATTGTAAGTGAGCATGAGTGTCGCGTTCAGAAATACGTGACAGATTTTAGATTCACTTCATATTTGATAAAATGTATCTAGTGGATGTAAATATTATCACTGTTACCTATGCTAATGAACAGCTTAGTTCCTCTTATCTCCAAAAACTTGTAAAACTAGGGACGATGTGTACTACACACGCGGCCCATTGTATTACGACATCGTAGTCTCTTATTGAACAATTTCTCTTCAGTTTCGTAGCAAGATTCACAACAATATCCGTTATTACCACAGACTACAATCTTAATTCTGCGAGATCATCCCGTTTCCCTCAACCGTCGTGCATCCTCTCGAAATCTGGTACTATCTACTTCAAAAGAATCTCATATAATTTTCTTACATTCATATCAAACCTTCCACTTCACACAGATTGTTTTAATTCATATATTTTGTTGACAATAGCGTCATTGAAATTTGTCACGCCATTCAGAAAATCCTTAGATTCAGGAGATGGAGACAGATTTTTTCCACCAAAAAGTATCGCTAACTCATACTCGTAATGACCTCTATTACTTTCAGTTTTATTCTGAAATGCTACGTTGCTAGATTGGTTCCTGCAATTTATGTTACTCTAAAGGCCTGTTTTGGCCCGCAAGGAAAATATTTTTTAATATAGGAAATAAGCATAAAATCATCTTCACAGAAGAACATTTACTGACTCACTCATTCACATGTCATTAGGATTGTTTCACTTTGTTCTCATTAACCATATTCTTTAAACTTAGTTCTACTTTCTGGCTATCTGCTTAACTCTCGTCGGCGCAATCGAGTAAGTAGTGTTGGTTGCCTTTGGAAATGTAATGGCGAATCATGCATCTTTGTGACCTGTAAGGACATGGATGCTAGTAGTATACTAAATTGAATTTGCAGTATGAAGCTAACTTTGACTCAGGAAGGTACAGGATTATGGAAAGTTGGTACTTAACTCGGCCACAAAACCAAATTCTCTACATATTATGCAATCTCAGGTCTATACGAAATATACCATTGCTATAGAACACTAAGCAACCACTCAAGATTATTAATTGACTTTATTTGTAAAAAAAATCGTAACTCTACTAACTTCTTTTCCTCCAGCTGTTAACCTCCTGATCTCGGAAATTAGGGTACAGAGGAGACTCATTGACATTATTTCTGAATAGCTGAGACTTTTTTAGAATTACGTTTAATCTTATTCTATGTGACAGAGAGTAATTATCGATTACATATATTCTCAATGTCTCAAACTTTTACTTCCCCACGTTAGTAAATTTTAAGTTGACTCTACTAGGGACTTTGTTGAAGCTCCACATACAACATTCCGTCCGCACTCTGGCCAATAATGTAGTTGAGCGGTGCATTTTAGTTAGTTATAGATAAATATTTTGGTATTTGTAGAAACCACTGCATATATGACCAAAAACGAAATAGACTACGTTCTATCGGATAACAGGAAAATTCTGCAATACGTGTCTGTTCTGAACAGTTTCAAAGTCTCGATGGATCATAGGATGGTGAGATGTAAGCTGAGACTACATACTAGACTTGAGAGAAAGAAGTTTATCTGAGGAAAACCGCCACTTTTAGATCTGGAAAATGTAGGAAAAAACAGACTCACATTCGAGATAGAACTAAGCAACAGGTTTAGCGCCTTGGAAGAGTTAGAGGATGAAGAAGACATCAATATCAGAAATAAAATGCTGACGGAGATAATAAGAAAGACAGCCACATGCACCAGAAAGAAAAGAGAGGGCAAAATCTCAGAAGAAACTAAACTCTTGATGAAGAAAAGAAGGGAAATAAAAGAAGAGGATAATTACATAAAAAAGGATTGAATACATAGAACTAAATAAAACCATATGGAAGAAAATAAGAGGATGTACAAAGATATAACGAAAATCTTGTTAGAAATACAATCGAGGAGAACAAGAGCCTAAAAAAAACAGCATCACATGATAGGGTAAAATCAAATAATTGCAGTTAAAAGACCAGACGGGACCGTAACACGAAATAAGGAAGGAATTATAAAAATATTTGAATATTTCTACAGAGATTGTACTACTACGAAGAAGAGCTAGGAAATGAAGACTCAGAAGAAAATTATGTAGATGTCCCAGACGTAATGAAAGAAAGTGGATAAAGTACTTTGAGAGATGAACTGAAAATCGCCAGGAGAAGATGGACTCACAGCAGAGATGTTTAAATGGGGAGGTGAGAAGATGAAAGAGGAACTTGCGAAATTATTCTCAATGTGCCCGAGGAAGAGAGAAATACCCAGAAGTTGGAATAATTTTGTGGTACAAGAAAGGGGACAAAGAACGACAGACCAATTAGTTTACTGTCAGTTCTATACAAAATGTTCACCAAAGTTATTTTGAATCGTATTGAACGGGGCTTGGATTTTAATGAGGAAAGTGAACAAGCCGGATTTCGTCGTGGATTTAGCATAATGGACCACATACAAACATTGAATGAAGTTATGGAAATGACTAATGAATATGAATTTCCACTATGTTTGGGATTAATCGACTTTGAAAAAGGTTTCGATTCGGCCTCCTTGTCAGCAGTACTTAAATCACTTGAACATCAAGGCATCGAAAATGCATAATTCAAGCTACTGTGAAACATTTACTCTACTGCCACATCTGTCATTAGGCTACACCAAGAAAGTGAAAAATTTAAAGTTGGATAGGGGGGGGTAAGGCAAGGAGATCCAATTTTCCCAAAACTGTTTTCTGCGCTCCTGGAGAGTGTTTTCCAAAATTTAAACGGATGAATTTGGAATTAAAATTAATGGCGAATATCTTCGCTGATGATATAGTCCTGTTTGCTTCAAATGCGGAAGAACTACAAACCAGAATGGAAGAGCTGAATAATGAGAGTTCGAAAATAGGCCTTAAAATGAGTTTAAGTAAAACAAAGGTCATATACAATCAAATGCTGCAAAAAGGGAAATAAAGATTAGCGGAGAGACAATAGGCATCGGTGATGAGTATGTTTACCTAGGCCAGCTCAAAACATTGAATGCCAAGTTGACTGATGAAGTAAATAAAACATGCAAAAAGGCGTGGAATTCGTTTGGAAGACTACACTTTATTTTCAAAAGCGAACTACCAATGTGACTGAAGCGTAAAGCTTATAATCAATGTGTTTTACCTGTGATCATGTACGGCTGTGAAGTTTGAACATTGAATGCGCAAATGATTCAAAGATTGAGAGTCACGCAAAAAGGAATGGGGAGATGCATGCCAGGAGTGACAGGAAGACTAATGAATGGATTCGCGCACAAAGGTAGAGGATGTAATCAAGACTGCGAAGAAGATGAAGTGGAAATGGGTCGGTCACATAGTTAGACGAACAGATGGAAGGTTGACGACAAATGTACTGCATTGGATTTCTCGAGAAAAGAAGCGACCGAGACGACGTCGAAATGCAAGATGGGTAGGTGAAATCAAGCGATTTCAGGAGGTACATGGATGAGGATAGCAGAAGACCGAGATATGTGGAAAGAAAAGGAGGAGGCCTTCATCCAGTAGTTGATAGAAAACGGCTGAATATGATGATTATGATTATGATGTGTCAGTTATTATGTGCTTCGATGTGTCAACCAAATGAATCTGACTTTCCTCCTTTCAGTTGCAAATTTCACTTCTTTTTCTAGTACATACGCTCGTTGGAATCGATTGAAATAGTCTGTGGTCTATTGACGCCGATTGAATATTGCGCCTGCTATGTGAGGGTGTGGCTTGCGTTTAGTGAAATTTGCCTATTCAATATCAGGAGCATGACAAATACTTGGTGGATCTCGACAGAGTTATCTGTCTCTATGCTCGCGCATAAGAAATATGTGTAATGTTCTCTGTTTTCGCTATGAAAGACGAGAAAATATTTATCGAATATTTTAATATCTGTATATCTTTATTCAGCTTTTGTGTGTCTCCCTTACGTAAATGCAAAATTACAGCAATAATATCCATTCTATTTTGTAATTAAGTAGAAAAAGGTAAAAGAGAGTGTTATTGAATGATTATGCTATTAAAATACCAATATTTTTATGCAGTTATTGTATATACTTTTCAGGGGAGACGTGCCGTTTGCAAGTGATACAGGAATAGATCCAGAAGTTTCTTCAAGTGGAGCAAGAGACAATCTTGTCGTATCAAAGCGTAGTGGATTCAGTGATATTTCTGTTGGGCATGCCGATGTGAATGAACCAATTTCAGGCAAGGCTAACAATAACATTTCTGGACCTCTTAGATCTAAAGAATGTGGTCGGACCTTTGAACAGAAATTTGGTCTTATTCGTAAGCAAGTGATAAGTCATTGTCAAGGAAATACATTCAGTAGTGAAATATATTCGAAGTCGTCTCACGATGAGTTTCAATGTAAGAATCAGATAAAATCTCACAGCAAAAAGCCTAAATATTTTTGTGGCGACTGTGGAAAGCAATATACCTGGAAGGATGGGCTAAGCAAACACATAAAATTTGTGCATCTCAAGCTTTTTACTCCGTTGATTTGTGACGATTGTGGTAAGTCATTCGCAAGAAAAGAACATTTTAAGAAACATTCTGTGGTACATACCAAGGTGAAGAATTTCCTATGTGAAACTTGTGGAAGTTCTTTCACAGACAAAGCTAGTTTGGTTCGACACATGATATTACATACTGGAGAAAAGCCTTTTAAATGCGGAGAATGTGGAATGGCTTTTTCTCACAACAGCAATCTATATCATCACACAAAACGCCATTTTGCAAAGGAACATTTCGGATGCGAACATTGCGGGAAGTCCATGTCATCGAAGGATGGTCTTATGAAACATATCATGTTGCATGAAAGGGCGGAGACATATAATTGTGGAGAATGTAGCAAAATGTTCTTTTCTAGAGATAATTTAAGAAACCATTTCAAACAACACACGAAAGAGAGAGAATATATTTGCAATGATTGTGGGAAAATATGCAATAACAAAAGTGCTCTTACTGAACATACAAAGGTTCACACAAACATTTTTGCTTTTAAATGTAACTATTGTCCTAAATTGTTTAGGCGATCATCTGGTCTTCTTGTTCATAAAAGAATTCACACAGGAGAAAAGAGATATTGTTGCGAAACTTGTGGGAAAAGGTTCGTTCAGTCACACTCCCTTCATTCTCACAAACTGGTCCACACTAAGGAACGTCCATTCAAATGTACAGAATGCCAGAAAGGGTATTCTCATAAATATTATTTGCAAGCACACATGAGAACCCACAGTGGAGATTACTTAAAATGCGGTGTGTGTGATGTGCTGTTCATATACAAATTCGATTTAAAAAGACATATAGAAAGTAAACATAATATTAAATAAAACTCACTCGTAAATTTGGGGTTATTCTTAGGTTTTCCAGAATTTCTCCTCAGTTGCACCAGGTGAATGCTGGAATGAAGAAACTGGACTTTAGCAAAGGCTTACTAAACTCGAGTACTTACTTGTATTTCAATATCACAGTGTTGTAGATTTTAGATTAATCAAAAATTACAAAGAAAGTTTCATTACATTCTAATAATCTAAAATGGAATGTTTTTCATTATTTCGCACTTCTGTTTAGTGCCCTTATTTTAGTTGAAATTTGAAAACAAAATCAAGGAGAAAGCGTTGGGTTTTAAAGTGGGCTTTTTCAAGTGCGCCCAACCCGAATAAAACACGGTTTTATTTGGCTGACCCACCTTGGCAAACCTGGTTTGACATCTGTGCAACATCCCCAGCAAAAAGTTATGCGCTTTAGTTTTTGTGGATGGTTTAGACAAATGACCTTGTTTTTATGTTGCTTGTTAAGTCGATTTTCATGCAAAATCATGTGGTGATGCGAGTTTAAGTACACTCGTACATAACGTTTTCTTACTCAAATCACCCCTTGATTTTGCTTTAGAATGCACCAGGGAAGTAATGAAAATCACGTAATTTGGAATCAGTTGCGAACTATATAAGAAAATTGGGACAAAATTTCGTATCGTGGGGCAACATAAATTTATATGTATTTAAACATTTTTTTTTTCATTATTTTCTTTAAAAAATCTCTGCTAGGTTAGCTTAGTTTAGGTGAGGTTATTCTAGCCCACGACAAGGAATAAGAGCCGAGGACTATTATCGCGACTTAAAAAAGGGTTTTTAGTAGTAGAGTATAAGCTTAGCAGTCCGGAGGTCGGGGATCGTCGTGGGTTCAATCTGAGGGATCGACTACCCCAGGGTTGTCCCTCAGTCACGCCAGGAAAATGGCGTTATGGTACCTTCAAATTAAGCCTTGTGCGATACCATACTGGTTTCTCCCCTATTCCAGCTGGAGCCTTAAATGCCTCATGGGGACAAATACGAAAATTCAAATTAAACATAGGTTATGTGTTCATAAGGATCACATCAGAACTTTCACATTATGCCCTTTTTTTAAAACAATTCCGCACAAATTAATGGGGTTCATGGTAATACCGTTTCGATGGCTATAGGAAAGTAAAATTTACCATTTCGACTCGTATCCAGTGCTCCATCTCAGAATTGTCGAAACTAGTATTAAATGCAGAATGTGATGAAGAGTTTGCTTTTGTGAGTGTAATGTCATGCATACACCCGTGTATTACATACTAACATTAACCTTTGAATTTACATCACTCCAATATCCTCTCCCCTTTTCTAAAAGTGTCTCCACATTCCATGCCTTCTAGACAGATTAACTACCATAACCAGACCTAAGTACAATGTATATAAAATTTATTTGAAATGGGAAAATAGAAAATGTTCCTGCACTGTTAATGATTATTTAACTGATGACTTACGTAATAATTAATAGTCTGTTAATTGTTTATTAATTAAATATCCTGTCTCATGTATATAGATAGCCATTGACGAGTCTTATGTATCACAGGTCACGAACTGCATGTACTATACAGACCAATCATTTTCTATTATCTTATAACAGAATAAGTTTGTGGGGTGTAACGAGAAACCACCGCTGTTTCTTAAGTAAAGCGTGCTTCAAATTGCATCACACCATATACTCTTCTCATTTCAAATATATATTCATACTTACCTGTCACACTTCCCGCTTTCTTTCTTCAAAATATATAAATATAACAAATTGTGCATGCCGTGCCCCGCCATGTGTCATCGGCAATATTGCAAGCATCGCAATGAAATATGTTCGTTAATGACAGCTTTGTGCTTGTATACAGCCAATTATCTTCGAGCGTCTTCATAGATAAAATTTATTTCTTATAGCGTTTTATGAAAGGATTTTACCAGTTTAATTTATTTTGAGAGCTTGTACGCGAAAGTAACAGAATAACAGTGTCAATTCTCACCTCGAACTGAGTTCCATTCTTTGTACATACGTACACAATAAAAGGTTACAAAATGAAAAAGTTTATAAATATGTATTTACTATTATTTCTTAACGAATGATACGGATCATTAAAATAATGATCCGTGTCTCGGTACTGAACATATTTGAAACACTGCTTGGGAAATTACCTAGAAGAGATTGCCTGTCTAATTGCTTAACGACTTGTAAGAGAACATAAAATTTTGAAATTTCCTTAACATTTTAACTAAAATGTCGTATGAAAGTGACTTACATAACAACTGTGTGTAAAATACGTTCAGCAAATTATTTATTTCTCTTACTCTACTACTGTTCAATGTTGTTTACATAGGGTTTTAATAGTCTCTACCATCTGACAAACAGTGAAACTACACCTTCCATACACATTTGCACACCAAATAATTAGTATTTTGTGAGGCGTCCACGTGGTGAATTGGACGACAGCGTTCTAGCCCAGTTTGAATATGGTATGTTTTCCCGGCTTGCAACATTTTCGCCCTTTTTTGTATAATTTTATCCGAAAATTTAGTTAAAATGCATTCGCCGCGGACTAGTAAAAATGCAATCCTTAATGCAATATAAAGCTAAACTCTACACCAAAAAAATAGCCCTGCTCATTAGAATTCATATTTCAACACATCTCCGACACAGTTTTTCTCGCCAGAAAGTTATAATCTTTTATAAAATCCATTCATTAGCTGTGCAGAAATGATATCAGGCCCCCACGAATTCTTACAATTTTGTAAACATGTGCCGAAAGCTGTTGTCTAAGTTTAATTTAGAATTAAATCTCAAATGGGCTTTAAATTTTGCTTCAAAATCGAGAATATGGAAGGTCAATTGTACTTTCTTGTCAAATTTGTAAATTAAGTTGAATTTTTTCACAGCCAAAACTCGGTTGAAATTCTAAGAAATAAAATCCAAGATTGAATCCTGCAATGGATAAATGTCTAAACTAGTTAGGAGTCAGGATTTCGATACCACATAAATATTAATACCGAAATACGTAATCAAACCTGTGAATCTACGATTTATTGCATTGTAAGTACTTGTACCAAATTATGTTGGTATTTTCAAAAAAATATAAGTTATCGGAACCTAAAGTGCGTCGTGCATACTATTAGTCATGGTACCTGCACTAGCCAATACGAAGTTTCATCGCTCCAAGCATTTCAGTGTTACACAAAGGAATTCTCAACCTTTCATTTCTTAAGTCCCGAATTCCTAAGTTACCAGACCAGAAAGCACCTAGTAAATGTCTAAAGTATTTCTTTAGCTACGTGAATATCAAGGCATTGGTGCTGATTCATTACGACAGCTCTTCCAATTCGTTGGACTGGAATTGGAAGCAGGCTTTTATGTATGGGCGGTAGTGGATTTAAACCACTACCCCACTGCTCGCTCAGTGGGGAACAGTAGCTCCAATCTGTGTAAATTAAACTAAAGTTAGGATTAATCTTTGACCGAGTTCTGTTCTTAGCTGAGGTGCTTAGCGTTGATGGTCCCAGATTGTGTTTTATGGTACTATGTGAAAAAGAGCAATTTTTGTTGTGAAAGCAAACTACACCACTTAGTTACATGTTGGAAGTATCGGTTTTTTTTAAATGTGTAACGATTCCGATACTCATCTCGAGTGGAATAATCGTTAATCAGTGGAATAGTAACAATCGTCCATGGTGGCGGTATAATAGCCCCTATATTTATACCAAATTTGTTCAAAATTGGAAAATCAAACTCTGAATGAGTTGACGATGTGAATGTGATGACGGAAAACATAGTGATCAGCATGGGTGTTGATAAACAAGAGATGAAGAAAACCTTAGCTGAGCACAAGCAATGAACGGAAGGACAGTTATAAATTTTTAGGGAAGAAGTCTAGAGTTAGTGAGCAACAAATGGCAGCGGAAGATAGAGAAGGTCAGACAAGACGTTATGCACACCGCTGAGAGGTTGCTGAATATCGCAATGAAAAAGGATTTAAGTCAAGTAGAAATGATGGTATTCCTCGTTCATAAAGAGTGTGAAGTAGCAGCAAAGGGACTAAGTATTCGAATAACATCGTTAGAAATGGCGATGAAGGCGCCCAACGAGACTAAAAGTAGTTGGTTACACCAGATGCCAGGTTTGACGAGCAGGAGCAGCGTATGAAAACAGACAAACGAAGTATGTTATTCCTATAGCTTTCGACTCCGTTCAAAACAAAAAGTAATTTATCTTACATTCATTATAAATTCCCTTTATTTACTGTTACACTGACCAACAGTAGCTTTTTAAGGTATCTTTGTTATCATCTATACAAGGCCTCGCCATTCCACCAAAGAGAGCTTAGAAATCTAGAAGATTATTGAACGTAAGTAGCTCTTCTCAACAAAATTTTTCCTATTCTCGGACTCTCCAAGAAAGTCTGTCATTCAAGGATTATAAATAATGACGAGCATGACACCGTCGTAATCCTACTTGATATCCGGAACCTTAGTTCGACTACCAGTCGTCGCCGACAGCAGAAAAACAATACAACCTAACCTAAAGAGCAAGGATTACGAGACGATTCTCGACCAAAGACCAAACTGTCTAAAATGCTCTCTGTTCCAGATATAAAATAAAAATCTTGAATGACCTTGCGCAACTTGTATTAGTGACCCTTCTTTGAATAATCATAAAGCGTATATCCTGTACACATGTATTAATAACGTACTCAAGCAACGTTTTTTCTAACTATGATAACAAACCACTTTATATTCATGCAAGAGTACAGTATTCAGAGAACATGGCAACCTGATTTTACGTGGATTATAATGTGCAAGGACAGTCAAATTTACAAAGCGCTCTCCAAATATACCGTAACCAATCGATCTGTCCGACTGCTAGTAACGCTGTAACGTAAATGTCAGTCGTTTAGAAATTCCAGTGAGATGAACAAAGTGTTATCTAGTGCTGGCCACAATAGTTCTGCATGGAACCTAATCTTCATAAGTAGTTTCCAAACTTCAGGTCACCATAACCGCGAGAAATCCTGCCCCCTGATTACACCTATGCACGCCACCAGAGGTAGGTCCATGATCATTTGATTTCGTTCTTTTGATTCGCGTTAGAGCTAAATTTCTTATAAAACTGGTTTATAATTTAAAATACAATTATCCTTTGTATTAGATAACACGAAGACACTCGTTAACGCTGCTAGGCCCATAATCCCCCTGGCACTGATAGTTGCCAACTCTCCGTGAAGTGGACAAAGACGAACTATTTTTTATATTATGAACGCGTCAAGTATTAATTGTACTTCACAGTTCGACAGCACGTTATTTTACCAGCGCTGCTACGTTACCGTAGAGTAAACCTATCAGATAAAGGTTTAGCAGTTTTGTAACCTGGATGCTGCTGCTGCTACTATCCCATGTACACCAAAAATCTCCTTTTCACACATGTGACTAAGTACAGTGTATATTCGAGTTTATTCCCCACGACTTCCCGATTTATTTTAACGCACATTCTAATCAAATATTAACATTGTGTAAATATGTGACCGCTTTGTTCTCACCATCCTGCGGAGTGGTCATTTTGATACTTCACCATATTTATCTTGATAACCAATAATTATAACAGCTACCATGTCCTCACATATTTTACACCTTAAACGTCTCGTTACATTAGAATTCAGCACTAGAAGTGGTCGTTTAATGACTAAATTATTGTCGGCCACCTTTACGTTCACACCATGTCTATAATCGGTCCTGGCAACCATCTAGTTCGAGTTATCGAATTCTTACCTTCTTCGTAAATGGTTCAAGTCAACTCGTGGATTGGTGACTTCTCGTCGGAAATAGACTCTAAATAAAAAATTGCATACCCTCCTTCATATAAATATAATGTTGAAACACTGGGTTTGTAGAAAATTAAAAAAAAATCCACTTGGGGACCCCTTACACTGCAATATAGCCCGGTTATACCGTGTCCGTCATGGGGTTCCCTAATGCCTCTATGGAATGGAACATGAATTGTGATTTCCGATCGATAATTTCAATTCCGTTTCTCTCACCAAAATATGTAGAATAGCATTTTGGATAGTAAAAGACTAAATATTGTGCTCGAGAGGTACCCCATAGGGAGGGATGTGAATTGGAACGTCCCTGGCGAGGAAATATTTAATACAGTATACTGCCGGCATTATTCTGACAATGGAATACTAAAATACGCAGTCTTAACATTTATTTTCACCATCCAATTGCGTCCTGTTACCATAGAAACTAACAATTCTATACTAGGGAGTCTCACACCTTGGAGAATAGCAACCTTATTCAGTTCTTTTAGGTCTGTCACAGCTCTAGGCTCTCCTGAGGGCTTCTTTAGGAACAGCATAGGGCTGTTGAAACAGCTCTGACTATACGCGATCGCATTTTGATTCAAACGATTGTTTATTTCCTGTGTTACTTGTTGTAACCACGCTTTCGGAATCGCGTATTATGGTTTGTTAAACGGTGTTTTCGTAGAGAGTTCTATTGTGTGCTGAAAGTCCTTTACCCTACCTAGACGATCCTTATCGCACATAAAGACATCTGCATATTCAAAACATAAAGCAAAAAAAATTTTCCTAACTTCTGGATTTGAATCCTTCCCTATTTCAATTCGGTTTTCATCAAATAATCTACGGTCCTCCAATAACAAACGCTGTTCTTCCTCCGCCATTAACTGCGTTACTTTGTAACACTCTTGAACAGGAGGAACACGTAAATCACCTGCCTTTACCTTCAACTCTATTGGCTGTACTACTTTTTCGTCTTTCGGATTTGTAATTTCAATGTTAACATGTATATTTGTTAATGCTGCTGGAACTTGAATACCATATTTACTTTCTAATTCTACTAAAGGCTCTAATAAAATTTTGATATCTGTTTTTGAATAGCAAAGTTTCAACGGAAGGTTTAATGTATTTCTTGGAGGAATAAATGTTTTCCACCCGTTACAAATTTTCGTTTTAGGCTTTGACTTATTTGGTAACAAATTTTCTCAGATTCCATATACAAGGTTTGAACATTCTTGATGAGTTTCACTGGAGGTTTGCCAAACTTCACTTCATGAGCTTCATTTTCCTTGTAATTAATCTCAGATTGATGCGGAATTAAGATACAACTACCAATTAAAAATGTCTGTGGAAATTGCTCTACAATTCTCGGGCTATGTTACAGTGATTTACCGACAATGTCAAATTTTACTGTGGTTACCTTATTTAAAGTTATTACTGTTTGTGTTACTCCCCTTAGCTTAGTATTTATATTGAAATTCGCATATTACCATCAACCAGGGACTTACCTACTAATGATATTTGAGATGCTGAATACACTAACGCCTCTATTTAATTTCAATTTAACTCTATTTCTACAAATGCTAATTCCTCTCTAGATACTGAGGGTACTGTAATTGCTCATGTCTGACCGTAGTGGAGCCTTGACCAATTTTGGTCCTTTGAACTCGTTCGCAGACATGCAGCAGTCACATGATTAGAGCCTTCACATTCAGTACAATACATCTGATTCTGTCCTCCATTCTGTGGTTGACCTACAGTTGAATATACTGTCGGACTCGTTAATGTTGTATTTACAAATTGTTAATGATGTTGCTGTTGGTACGGTTTGGCTGAAAATACTTAGGGTTATAATTGTCCTGATTGTCTCCCTGGTAATTTTGAAATTGACCTCGAGGACCTCTTTGCAGTTACCACGTCCTCGGCTTCTAAAGTTTGCAGTTACCACTGTTCCTGGGGGTTCCTCTATTTGGCTGCCACCATTGTCCTTGACGGCTGTTACCTCGATAATTTGTTTGGTTTCTATTAAAATTACCACATCTGCTGTTATAATTTCGGCCACCTTGTCCACGAGACCTAAAACTTCCTCTACCTTTATAATTTTGACCTTGGTTACCATTAGCATTAAATTTCCCTTTACAATTACTAGAAACGTCGGGATTTGACCTCTATCTGGTACCATTTTGCCTATTTTGGCTTCTATCTTTACCTTTTTAAACATTTGATTTCCCGAGTTCGATTCATGATCAGATGATGCGGACACGGATGTGTCTGACACATTTCCGTGTAAAGATTTTTTAAAATTTGCTTTGCCCATTTGCTTCATTTTTAACCTTTTTGTTGCATTCATCTAAAGTACTTGATTTCTTGAAGAACTACTTCTTTGAACTTCACTCCGCTTACATAATTTTACATATTGCAAAAAAAAAAAAAATATTATCCATTCTACCTGTATTTTTTTTTTCATTTTCTGACGCCCAGTTGCACTATCTGTACCCAAATTTGTAATCGACTTATAGAAATGAATGACTTACTCCATTATAATCACTTCGGTTTTTGAGGAACTGGAACTGGATGGTGATTCCTGTTGCTCCAGCAAAAGCACTTGTAATCTTAATTCAACTGATGCAATAAAATCAAATGTAGATCATAAAGTAACGTAACAATAAACGTTAAGTAATCAAAGAGCGAAAAATGTAACAATAACAATTCTGATATATAATACATAGGATTACTCGTGCCATAAAATGCTTCTAAAGGAACAACATCCAAGAATGTAGTTGTCATGTAACAATCAATTGGTATGAAAAATATTATTTGTCATCATTGAGACACAATTCATAACCACACAAATCGTATCACGAAATTACACTTTATGATTTCAAATGGTTTTAATTTCAAAAACACTAAATTTCTGAAGCGAAAATAAAAACGCTTGATTTAATCTATCTTTCGACATTTGTCGTCCATCTTCCGTCTGTTTTTCTGGCTACGTTATCAGCCTATCTAACTTCATCTTTTTCGCACTCTTGATCACATCTACTACCTTTGTCTAAGATCAAATCCATTATTCGTCTTCCTGTTATTCCAAGTCATTAGTAGTTATGCATATATCTATTGCATTTTATGTATATCTCTTTTGTTTGGTAGTTAGCGCTTTAAATGCGATGTCCACGTTTCAGTCATAAAATATAATATAGCCGCCCTTGACGCAAAACCTACTATGTGAAAGATTCGTCGAAAATCAGATTTTTGCACCGTTCGTCTCATTCCACGTAGTCTCAAAAAAATCACTTCTACATCGATTGGCTACCAAGTTTTATATTCGTTCGAAACAGCGGTGCGGAAACTTAACGTAGTGCATATGCCAAACTTTTTGTTTTGCTTCTTCTGTAAAGTAGAGAAATTTTCACATAGTGGGTTTTGAACGAAGGTGACAATAAGACGCATTGATTATTCATTTTATGCTAGACACACATTGCCGACTTGATCTCTTGTCGGTCCATATTTAAATTATAATTTATATTATATTATGTAATTTATATTATGAATTAGTAGTACAGTGTATGTAGATCCATATAATGTCTCTGTTCGTTATTTAATTTATGTATGGACTTTAGGCATCGAAGACAGGTCGGGATAGGAACAGAAAAGTATGCGTAAAGGTGTCGGCCATTATCTGAACTGAAGGTGCCATCTCGGTATTTGCCTTGTGTGACAGTAAGAAACTCTGGAGAAACTTCGGTCAGGATGGTCGATAGCTGGGATGAACCCCTACCCTCTACCACAAAGCTACGGCGGCTCGTTATCTGTGTACATGTTAACAAATAAAGTAGCCATGGCCGCTCTGTTCGTATGATGAATACTTCCAAGATTTCGGATTCGCCTAGAATCCATTATCAGCGCTTTTCTTTTAAAATTTCTATTTTTTCGGCTGAACAGGAACACCTACAAGTTGCAACAATAGTACACTGTTTATTCACTGTTTGTAGATGATATTGTCTACAATTTGTTGGTGTACAGAGCTATTTTAGCTTTCTTCTAGCTGCTGCTTAAACTTTATAGGACGGCCTTCAAAATCGTAGACCCTCATTTTGACGGCCCAATTATAAGAGAGTTACGATTGATACCTTGTTGCAACGCTTGTGGAACATAGATCCCAACGACGTATCTTTTGTACCATTCGTAGAAGCAGAAGAAGATACAGACAAATGAAATAAAGAGAATTTTCTGAAATCCGTGGGAGGTGGGCAACACTGAATAATCATACGTGCACAAAATTACACTAACATGTACGCGAGACATTTGGTAACAATCATTGAAAGTCGTAGGTGGTATAGGAGGTGAGATCAAAATTCGGAACTTGATAACCCCGAAAACCATGGTTTTTGAATGGCTGTCGTAGACCCTCCCCCTCAACGCTATACCCCATCAATATGCATATCAAGTTTTGCCTTATTCTCTCCAGAACATAAAGCAAAACGAATTATGCATCTATACCAGTTCTGTGTAAATATATGTTTCCTGCTAAACGGTCCCGAAAATATTTCTAATTTACTTAAGATATTTTATATTAAAAAAGGTAAATTTCACCAATTCTCTTGATTCACCCCTATAAAAACCATATGTTCACACGCACAGGGTATCACCAGTCAGCATATTCATTTATCAGTGTTGATACAAATTTTGGTGCCTCTTTGGGAAGGGGGAGGAGGTAGATCCTGAAATGTGTGAGGAGCAGAAGGAGGTAAAAACTCTATTTTTAACCCTTCCCCATCCTCCGCGGGAACCCCAGAATGGATGAAATGCACCTGGTTAAGAAAAACATCTTTCAGGAACCCAACGACACACAGATCAACTTCCCAGCTTAATTAGGGGCTGAGCTATAGACATTTAAAATTAACCTGCGTCTATCGTCCTCTAAAGATTAGGAGAAACTGATAAAGAAGCAGCCATCTCGGATCTAATGTATGAACTCTTCCTGAGTGAGGTTTTCTAACAAGTTTTGAGCACTGGCACCTAAGTGACTGTTTTATTTCTGTTTTGTTACAAGTAATGTCATGCAAGTAAGTGTAACATCTCGTTATGTAACACTGGTACGTACATAACTCGAAAAGAAAGGCTGAGTTTTTGTCCGATATATCTAAGCAAAATGCAGGTAAATATATTCTATTAGGACTAGCAAAAAGAATAAAACTTCTTTCCATGACATCGCTGCATACATAACCTGTGTGTGGGGGATGAGGGTTGACACGAAAAGTTGATACCATCAGATAGAAGATGAGTCGTTTTTAGTACAGTTTTTCTTCAAGCAGCAGCTACAAGAAAGATATAATATTGTACACGTTCAAAGAACGCAAAACATAATATATTTGTGCTTAAGGCACGTGATTCAATTGATTACGCTGGTAGAATACATTACTAACAGTAACCTCATTTTTCATTGAAAATTGGTATTGATACAACTATAGTTTCTTTTGGCAAATTTAAGAAGCTGTATTTCATAGAGGAGTTTCAATATCAGAATGAAACTTTCAGGTATTATAGAACTTAAAAAAAGCAACTACTATACGAAATTCTGTTTATGTACTCCCTCCCCGATTTGACTTTCAAGCTTTCAAATTTCGATAAATTGTAGTTTTTCTTTAAATTGAAGTCTCGATATATATAGAAAAGGAAATGAAACAAGAAGTTATTTTTTCCTGTCTTTACAGTGATAATATTAGATAATAATAATAATAATAATAATAAAGTAATTTGTTATGTTAAGCTTGTTATTTCTTTCCATTCAATGAGAAAAAAAGAATATCTAAATTGAAAATATCAACTATGTTTTACAACTGTTTAAACCACGCTGTCCAATAGCCGTTTTGAGCCTAGGACTTAAAGACATAGCTTTAATTAATCTCTGAGGTGTCTATATTTTAAATATTCTTGAATTCAAATATCCCAATTGGTTTGAGAAAATATGTGCAACTTTATGATCCGTCGTATTCAACAAAATTTTACGGGATCTCATTTTTGAACACCCTGTATATCCTAAACTGTGAGCATAAAAAAAATTCAAAAACTGTTTTCAGTTTCGCTTGTATATGGCTTTCAATACACCAAATATGAAGGAAATATGTGTCAGCTCTGCATACAAGTATTTATTAGCAAAAACAACTAACATAGATGGGGTGGTAGCCGGTAGAATCTTGGAAAATATTTTGTAACTGGATTATTCTGCAGTTATTAGACATTGATATGTCTTTCCTCACAAGTGTTGGGAGTGGTGGCTTTAGATCTTTCTCTCCCAAGAGTTCTTTGCCATTCATACACGTATTTGAAGCTACTTTATGCATCCTGTATTATATATGTTTGAATATAAGTTTTTATGAATGTAGTGTGCAGCATTTCATTAAGATTTATCTTCATTATTTTTTTTATTCTTTGTTTTTTTTTTGTTTGTTTTTTGTTCTATGTTTTTTTAACCATTCCGGTATTTGTCCACTCTTTATCTGGCTATTGCAGGGCCAGACTGTGGGACTACCATGTGATACTTTGGTTGATTGTGTGCTTCAGGTAAGAGGTAGAGCCTCTCAAACTTTCCAGGGTTCGTAGGGTTCCCGCTTTTGCGCTGCAGCATCTTGTTAATTACTGAAATTAAGAAAGCTCCTCGCTCCAACCCCTCCATTTTTAATATTTTTCAAAATATTTCAAAAACTGAGAGTACTATCAACAATGTAAGTTCATAGCGCACTAGAACTTACAAATTACTTTGAAATACAATGGACGGCGATATCGAAAACTTGTCGTTTGATGAGTACTGAGACTTCAATTAAATAATGACGTCACAATTTTTAAAAACGTACCACTCATCAATGGACAAGATCTAGAAATCGCTGTCCATTGTATTTCATGGTAATTTGTAAGCTCTAGTGGGCTATGAACTTACATTTTTGGTAGTACCCTTAGTTTATTTTTTAATAATTTGATAGCTGTTGAAAATAAGTGGTTGGAGCAAAGAGCCCTCTTAACTCAGAAACATTGACAACCGCCGCAACTGGGACTCGAACCTGGATCTCCTAGTTACTAGGTATGCTGTCCGGGTTCGAGTCGACCGGAGTTCAAATGATCTCCAAATAAATGCCAATAAAATAATATTACAATCCGTAAACAAGGCGAGCATCTCTTATCCTCTCCCGACTTATGGAAGCAAGTTTCAGTATATATATATATATCTTTTCGACACACTAGAGGAATAGAGACAGAAGAGTTGAAAAATGTTTCTTATTTATGAATATGTTAATACAGATTGTTTCAACTTTCGTTTACATAGCTAATTGCAGTGCTCAAAAGGTTGAAGTTCTTCATTCTTATAAATACCGAAAGGATTAGCCAGTTTTCATCTATTTCATGGAAGTAATACTTTATGTTAGCTACTTCTGTTCTGTGGCGTTAAATGTAGTTCCAATGTTGTTATTTTCATAATTTCGGATGCATGCAAGTGTAATGAAATAAAGGTTCATGGATCAAGTTCGGTTTAGGTCACCCAACTACCGAGCAATACGTACGCTTTATACCACTAATTCCCTTGAAAATTATTTACTTACAGACACTTCTGTAAATACCTAGCGGTAGACAGCAACCCAAATTCAATTTCGAAAAGCTATACTTAATGATAATTTATATAAATACGTAATCGATTTACTTTACACACAGGTATGGCACTACATGGGGAATATCAGTGGCATCATTTCGTGTGATTAATATCACGTATTTGCTACATAATTAATGGAAAGATATCGAGGAGCGCTAGCAAACGTACATAAGTTAGGTAAAGCCAGGGTAATTATTTTATTATACTTGAAGCACGTCATATTTAACAGGCCATCCTTATGTTCAGCTCCAACGCGGAAGCAGCTAATTAATTGCACGTACTTGTTGCAATTTCAGTCTCATACTTTCATGGCTTAAATCTTTCTCCAGTGAATTTTACACATTATTGAAGGGTGTATGCGTGTTCTTGCACTTACATCATCCTTGCTCCATATTGTTCATTGCACGGATCCAAAATAATGTTAATATAAATTGCAAGTATGTACATTCAGCACCGCATACCAGAAGTAGCTAAAAGTAAGAAATATGTAATATGAACAGGAATCACTTATTGGCAATAGTTAAAGGAGATATACTCGACGGTAAAGCATTCTTTGTACGCAGCATGAAGAAGTCTTATCGTTATGCTAACTTTTCCTGTTTCCATGTGAACATTTATAATAAACGATCGGTAATGTTCACAATACTTTCTTTTTTACTCCACATCATTTCCCCTTCCAAAATATCTTAGATCGACGTTTCTGACATGTACTACCACTCTACGAAACAGTTTTGTAAACTATATACAGCCACGTATTAGAGAAAAGTATTCTCCTGAAATTATTTAAAAGGAATTATGTTAATCGTTAAGACGACGTGTACAAAGGAGTAGTAAAGCGACTTCGGGCGTTTTTTTTTTTTTTTTTTTTTTTACAAGATTGCCTTTCTTTTGTACGATATATATTAAAAACGATGATCAAGTGGGTAATTTGTACCTTAGGCCTAAATACATAGCGCACACGTCTACTTTTCCTGTACAACAATTCTTTAATTTTCTCTAATGTATTACTCGTATAGGCCCCTAACATACTCGAACATAATATTTACATTGCCCGCAAAGTAGTCAACAATATTTTTAGACGTTTTTGATCTTTAATACTATTGAAATACATTGTGCGAAGTTGTATATTTCATCAAGCAATTCTGTGTTTATGCTTTCCATTTCTTGTTTCCCGTTTTCAGACTTTCGAGATACACAACTACTTTCGGACCGTTCAATATTTAATCGACGAAAATCTGATGATTAAAGTTAACGACAGATTTAACAAACCGTTAGCGTTAACCGATGTTGATGAAACGGTCATTTCTCCTAATCAGACGTTAAATGTGCTTAACGGGTTGTTAAATCTTTAACCAGCGTTGGTGAAACCGGCCGTAGGACTACGCATTTTTTTTTTCTTTTACGTATTGGAGATATATCACATTATAAGTCGACTAAGCCGAAAATTTCCCCTAATATGAGATCACGTCGTCATTTCAGCTATGTATATCGTATTTTCTAGCATTTACTTTCGTTTCGATCAATTTTTCATAGATTTATTTTCAATTATTGTGAAAGCCTATAAAGCAGACTTTAACTTAACATTGGTTGTAGTGGTTTCACTATTAACTTCTTAAGGCCGCTTTAGACGGAACAATTTATCGTACGATCTCTCGTATGAAAGAATGTATACAATCCATAGTACGAGATTTTTCGTACGATAAATCTTACAATATTGTATAGTGTTTTACACGGTACAATTTTGGATACGAGGGGAAAATGATGAAACTGCTGTACTTCGATAAAGATATTTCAATGCGGACACAAAAAAAACGTTGAAAATTTTGCCGTCTTCGGTGATAAGTTCGGAATCATATGTGTTTTTACAATATTCCTGAGTTAACAAGATATGTGACATTACACAGCACTTCAAAAGTATATAAATCGCGATATATTAACTCCTATTTATACATAGGGGTGCAATTAGTAACACTGCGGTTTAACTACTTCTATCACAGAGCACTGGAAACTCCTCAGAATGCTACGTTTAACGTTCCTATAAGAATGAAATACTTGCAATATACAAAAATGAGGAGTAATGTAGATTTTATATGGTTTATAGCCTCATTTCACACAAGGTATATAGGTATGAATAGGGTGGGTCAGCTGAACCCTTGAATAAAAGTTAGTTAGTGCGATTAATTACCTAGCTCATGTATTGACTTGCACAGCTCTGGGTTGACGTCGACACTCTACTTACATTATGTCTACTTCTGTAATTACTGTTCAATGTATTTCATTATTTCGGATGCACAAAGCGTATATGTTTATCAAAATAATTGGGGAGGAACATGATTGCAAAGATACCGGTATCCTCTACATTATTTCCCTTCATACTTATCATGATTGAAGCAGATTCGGTACTCTACGCAAAAGAAAAACAATGAAAATCACCTGAACTGCATTGTACAATATATAGGAAAAGCAGTAGCTATTAGATCACATCAGAACTTTGTTTTTATATTTTTAAACATATTTCTCACGTATTTAGTACCTTTTATGGTTATAAGAATGCAAAACGTAGCATTTTGAGGTATTGCCACTCCTCTATAGCAGAAGTAGCTGTACTGCAGTATCACCGACCTTTTTACACTTCCCTTAAAAACATTGTTTTATATCTTTATACCTGTAATAGTTTATTATGCCACTATGTATGTTAATTTCTGCATCAAGTAAGAACATTAATATGTTCTCTTTGTCTCGTAATCCATAACCAAACAGCCGAATAGGAAAGCACGCTATATTGCCAGTAGGGGCGCTGTCATAGATTGTACGGAAGATCCGATGAAAAATAGGACCATTTCTATATAGAGAACACATCGGAGATAGCATGAAAAATCGTACGATCTGCGCTTTACACGATCAAAGAATGTAACCTATGGGATTGCACACAAGGGATCGTACGAGAAATTGGATCGTCTAAAGTGGCCTTTAAATACGTACTTACTTTTCTTTTTCTATTTGATTCTTTTAAGAAACGTATATGCATCGTTCGTATTTGATTAGTGTTGCACACAGTCCACTTGATGTCCGGAGTTAGGAGTTCGCGTGTAAATTGATTTATTAGTAACCAACTTCGTTGTTTGGGTTCTTCTTGTCTATTCATATATCGTATTTTAATCGCATTCAACAGCCATCGAGCGCGTCTGTGATACTTTTTTATTCGTTAATCGTACATCTTTATAGTATAGCAGATATGTGAAAGGATTGAGCCTTTAATGATAGAAGCATGACTTACAGCAGGGATAAAGCACATTATTCGAAAGATTTTAAGATATAGGGTCTCAGATTTTTCCTGAATCGAATGGCGCCAAAAAGTGCTTTTTTGCATTTACCTCACAAATGGTGGCCCGTACAGAAATTTTGCAACTATACAAAATGAAAGATCTTTTTTTGAGTCGTTATTTCCATTCTTCTCCTGGAACGAACGGTTACAAAGTTATCTCCAGGTTTAATGTTGAACATTTCAACAGTTAACAGCAAAAGGTCCATTGACTTGGTCCGCCAACAGTATTGGCAATATAGCGTTTCAACGCCAAAGTGCTGCCCGTAAATTACCGTTTAACCTGTTACCTCCGGACCACTCACCCGACCATTTTTGAATTATGCATAATTCCTCCCTCCATCTATTGACATTATCATTAACTATTCTCTGTCTTCGCCTCCATCTCCGTCTCCACCTCTAGACCACCGCTGCCATCTATCGATAATGCAGCTAACTTATTGAATAGTTTTCATAGCTAAGTAATTAGAGATTAACCCTTTAGTTTTTATGCAGATGTCATTAGAAGTGTCATTATCAGCTGTTTTGTTTTAGATCAAAACTCAAATTTAATACAATATTTTTCCCTACCTTTTTGATAATTAGGACCCTTTTAGACTTCACATAACTCGAAAATCCTCATCAAAATCTCTCCTTATAAACTGTTTGCTATTTCTCATCAAAATCTATCTATAAACAAAAGTTCATTTGGCTATATGTCAGACTTGCACCGGGTGAATACCGGAATTGTGCATTAAATATAACATTATTCGCTCCCTTTCCTCTTTTCCCATCAATTAAAAAAAATGTACTTGGAATTTAAAACGCGACTGTTCCATATGATTGTGAGAATAATTTTCTTGAATATTCTTAATTTGGTACTGTATTAATGACTTGTTTCCCAGTTCAGAATTTTTGGGTGAATTTTTAAAACCATAACATCATTCTGTTTTACATGCTAAGCAAAAATTTTTCCATGAAGTAGGAAAAATCCAACAGAATTATGGCTTGCGTGCAGAGAACGGAAGTAAATTACAATATGATTTCTGCACGTGGAGTCAATGTATTATCTGATTCCGGGTAGGTGTATTGAGATATTATTAATATTCTCTATTTCTGATATTGACACAATATAACATAGGAATAATTCTTCCTCACCGTCGGAACTGAATAAAATGGGAATAAAAGAGGGAGATTTTATGAAAAATGAACAATGGATTTATGGTCACTCTTTTCATATAAGGAATAAAAACTGAAAGATAATTTTATTTTGTTCCTACTCATTTTATGACTAAAATAGCGTTCACATCCTCTCTCGCTATTGAAAATCTCTTGGTTGTTACACACACGTGTCAGGAAATTTTCCGTGATTTCATAGCGAGATTCTGAAAAATATCTAGCTCATTTTTGATGCGGTTTTTAGATATAGGATATGACGCAAATGCTATACAGTACAGCACGGGGATCTATTCATTATCTAATGCTTGCTACGTGGAGAGTAAAACTCGAGGTCCAACTTTATTCTGTTTCAAACCACGGTACATAAGAGCATGGATATAATTCAGTTAATTCCATAATCATGTTTCAACCGCTGCTGATTTCATCAGAAGTTAGACTTTTTAGCTTTATCAATCGGGTTGGATAAAAAATAACGACCACAGATTTTTTTTATTTCTAACTCATGTGGGAAATTTAGTCTGAAATATTGCGACTCAATTCTTCACAATGGATTTTTGCAAACGCTCTTCTCGTAAAAAAATGGAATGTTTCTAGTGCTTCAAAGTTAGTTAACAAAACTAGGGAAATTGTCGGAAGTGAAAATCTAGCTATCCATGACATTATTTATTGAAGATTAATAGAGAATAACTGATTTTCTTGTCTACATGAGATAAAATTTTGCGTTAGAAAATTTCAATCGAAAATTACTGTGCAAGACTTTTTTTTATTAAATATAGTTCATCTACCCCTCCCCTAAAAAAATGGAGAAAATTTCGTGTGAAGAATGTGGTGAATCTGTGTTAAAAAAGAATTTGCCCAGACATAAATCACGAAAACATCCACCCTCCAAGAGTGATATTGATGAAACAGTGTCTGCTAAAAAACATAAATTAATAATGGAAAAAGTTCAGTGCGAACGTTGTGGTGAATTTATTGCAAAAGCGCATTTTGCGAGACATAATAAACGTAAACATCAACCCTCCAAGAGTGATATTGAAGAAGAAACAGTGCCAGCGAAGAAACGTAAATTAGACATGGTAATATGCCCAGTGTGCAAGGATGAACTTAGCATGAAACATTTTCAGCGACATATGAAGAATAAACATTCATGTAAAGCAGTGAGAAGCGCTTTTTCCAAGACATGTGCCAACTATGAACTTGTTAATAGTGGTGATGGTGATACGCACAGTTTTCTGATTAAAGTGGAGAATGAGTGTGTCGAGTTTTTGAAAAACCGAATAAGTGAGAGTGATGCAGTTCTGAAGATTAATTTTATTTTGGCTACAGATTTTGTGAAGGGTGCAGAAACAGTGTGTTTTGCAGTGCATAGCGGGAATATGCTAGTTTTGAAATCAACGGATGTGGAAGATATTCCAGAAATATTCGATAAATTAAAGGCGGATCAAGAGGAGAGTACAATTAAAGGTTCGGGTTGGAGCATAAGTTCTACTCCTAACCATAAGCTTGAAGTGCAAGTGAATTGCTTTTATCCAATTGTCGCAGGATGTAGTGTTAATCTCCCTAAATTCATTAAGAAGAAAAAAGCTGTTCTTAATATAAAAAATGAAGATCAGAAATGTTTTTTGTACGCTGTGCTAGCCAAACTTCACCCCGCGGATTCAAAACAGCATGCTAACCGAGTTTCTCACTACGAGCCTTATGTGAAAGAAATACTCCCTGTTTTTGAAAAAAATAACATTCATTTTCCTGTAAGCTTACATGACGTTCCCAAATTTGAGAAGCATTATAACGAAACGTTCCCTAAAGCAGCAATTTCAGTTAATGTGTACGGGATAGATGCTCAAAATAAGAAAGTCTTTCCTCTTCATATCGGTAAACAACAATCTAATGTAACTGAGATAGACTTACTGTGTGTAAAAAGCGAAATTATTACACCAACAGCAACTGCAACATCGTCAACATCAACTCCTCTACCATGAGTAGCACATCATTACTGCTTAATAAGAAATTTTTCTCGTTTAGTGAAGAGTCAAGTCACTAGTCACGAACATCGTTATTATTTCTGTAAGCCCTGTTTATACCACTTTATAGATGAAGAAAAACTAACACAACATGAAAATTTTTTTCGAGAACATGAACCAACTCGCGTCATTATGCCTGTTCCTGATTCAGTTATTAAATTCAAAACTGACTCCTCATTTTTAAAAGCAGATGTTGTAAAAGTAGCAGATTTTGAAAGTTTTTTGAAGCCTGTTAGTGAACCTCCAGGAAAAAAATCAACTAATATTCAGAGGCATGAATTGGCTACCTACTGTTACAAAATTTGTTGGTCGGATGAAACCCCAACTGAACTTCATTTGTATAGAGGTGATAATCCAGCGCAACATTTTCTAAAAAGTTTGCAAACAGAGTTAGAAAATATCGTTCCTAGATTAGAACGAAATTTACCCATGAAACCTTTAAGTCCTGAGCAACTTTCTCATCACCAACAATCACAGGAGTGTACTATTTGTCACAAAGAATATACTGAGAATAATCAAAAGGTTCGACATCATCACCATTTAAGCGGTACCTACCTCAATCCTCTTTGCAATAATTGCAATTTGCGAGTAAAAAAACAAAATTTTATAGGATGTTTCATGCATGGGTTATCTTCTTATGACTTACATCTCTTCATCAAAGAATTAGCTTGTGCTGGAGGTGATAAAAGTTCTTGCAGAAAGTGAGGAAAAGTATATTGCAATTTCAAAGCGGTTCCATCTCAAAAATAGTAGAAAATTTGAAGTAAGATTTTTAGATTTATACCGGTTTTTGCCATATTCTTTAAATGATTTAGTTCAAAAATTGAAACCAAAAGAATTGGTATACACTCGTCAAAATTTCCCCGATGATGAAAAATTTGAACTAAGTAGAAAAAAGGGTAAATTTAATTATGATTCTTTTACTGATGCTTCGGTATTTGAAAAAACAGGGTGTCCACCTCAAACATTATTCAATAACAGACTTACAGGTACTAAATGCAGCAATGACGAATATGAGATAATTAAACGAATATGGAGAGTATTTAATTGCAGAACATGGGGTGATTGTCATGATCATTACCTATCCACTGATGTTTTGCTATTAGCTGATGTTCTAGAAAATTTTAGAGAGACATGCATCAACTCGTATAAAATTGACCCAGTTTTTTCATACACATCGCCACGCTTATCCTGGAAGGCAATGCTCTACAAATCAGAAATTGAATTAGAATTATTTACAGATGTTGATATGCACTTGTTTATTGAAAAATCAATCCGTGGTGGTGTTTCTCAATGTAGTTTAAGGCATGTCAAAGCTAACAATGAGTTTCTCGATAGTGAATTCGATCCTCAAAAAACCTCGTTTATAATGTACCTGGACGCGAATAATTTGTATGGCCATGCCATGAGTATGCCCCTGCCCTATGGAAAATTTTCATGGGATCCAACACCAGAAAATTGGGATTCGAACAAAATTCGAAATTATCCCGACGAAGTTGAACGAGGTTTCTTTGCAGAGGTAGACTTAGATTATCCTCAGTTAGTACTGAGGATAATATGATGTTCACGCGGATTATCCTTTAGCACCCGTCAATGATTTCCCACCTAGGGGAAAACAACGTAAATTACTACTAACGCTGAATCCGAAAAGAAACTATGTTGTACATTTTCGATTGCTAAAATTTTATCTTGCTCAAGGTTTAAAACTTGTAAAAGTACACAGAATTCTATGGTTTTCTCAATCGAAGTGCCTTAAGCCCTACATAGATCTAAAAACCGAGAAACGCAAAGATGCAACAACCGATTTCGAGAAAGATTTTTACAAACTTCTTATCAACAGCGTGTTTGGGAAAACCATGGAAAATGTGAGAAAGTATACCGATATAAAACTTGTTTTTGATAAAATAAAAGCTGAAAAACTCATTGCACTGCCGCAATTTAAATCGAGAACAATCTACTCAGAAAATTTTGTACTTATTCATATGCTACGAAAATTCGCGAAATTAAACAAACCTGTGTATATTGGAAGTGCTATTTTATATCTTGCTTAATTAGCAATGTACAAATTTCATTATGAAGTATATCTTGCTTAATTAGCAATGTACAAATTTCATTATGAAGTGATGAAACCTAAATATGAAGATAAGCCTACTGTTGTTTACGCCGACACGGATTCGTTAGTCTATAAAATTGTTTATGAAATTTTCTACAAGGATATGCTTGATCTCATAGACAATTTTGACACATCGAACTATCCTGTAAATAATCAATATAATATCCCCTTAAGAAACGAGAAAGTACCCAGTAAAATGAAGGATGAGATGAAAGGAATAGTTCTTGAAGAATTCATAGGATTACGA
>JAGDQP010011251.1:41497-53493 GCA_022664845.1 Lepisma saccharinum
CAAATTGCTACTGTTTTTAAGACTGATCCGCCTACATATCATTTAAAAGACGAGCGCAATGAGTTTATTAAGGGCCGTTTTTATGAGCAAGATACTTAATTGAAAAGGTTTTACGTAGAACTAAAAATAAAGCAATAGTTAAGTGGTTAGGTTTATCTTCGAATGATAATTCTTGGATCGATCTCAAAGCTATAATATAGTTAATCAATCATAAAATGTGGAGTGTTAAGCAACGACTTCCGCTAGCTATTGATTATGGTAAGTTGAACGGTGAATTACTTCCGAATAACATTCGTTGCTTAATAATAGGCTCATCAGGTTGCGCGAAAACTACACTAGTTATTGATAATTTTATTCTAGCTCCGAATTGGCTTTATTAGAATGGTAGACACTTATACGCATTCTCTAAAAGTTTAGAGCATCCTAAGTATCAACAACTGCAGCATATTTATGATGAAATACGAGAAAGATTCCACTATCAGTTGGCTACGTTTAAACCTTCCGTTATCAAGTAGGAAGATTGCGAGCAACGGTCTGTTATTATATTCGATGATTACATATTAGAAGATCAGAATGAGGTACGGAATTACTTCACACAGGGTAGACATAAAGGAATGGATTGTTTTTACTTAGCACAAACATACAGTAATGTTCCGAAACAACTTTTTAGAGATAATGCAAATTTTTCATGTGTATTTCGTCAAGATAACACGAATTTAAGGCATATTTATAATGAGTTTGTTGTTGGTGATATGTCATTTAATAAATTTAAGGATATTTGTTCTATTGCATGGAGGGAAGCTTATGGTTTTATAACAATCGATATGACGAGAAAGTCAAACAATGGAAAGTATCAAACCAAAATCGATCATTTCTTTATAATCGAGTGATCGTTTTAAATCATTTACGTTTAACGTTTTCAGTTGATGTACGTACGTTACTTTTTCGAAGCGGCAATAATATAGTCTTTTTTCATATAATGTCAAAACGAAAATTAAATAATATTGAATTATAAAATATCTTGGCGAAGCGTTTTAAAGAATGGAAAGAGAGTCACCGTGGCTATTATGAAAAGCAAGAACTTCAAGAGAAACCATTGATTGAGGCGATTGAAAGCTTGGGAAAAGAAATTAAAGGAGTAACCGATGACAACAGAAATCTAATTACGGAACTTATACCTGTAGCACAACTGAATATTAATAATTATCCACCAACACCATCAGAAATTATCCACCATGAGAAACGGTTATTTGCTTCACCTAAAGCATTGCCAGATACTAAAGAAACGAAAGATGATGAAGAAGAGAAAGAAATTCAGCTAGGTCCACTAGCGAGTCTATATTTAAGTACTAATAGGTTAGATAAAGATGAAGTGTTTGGATTATACTTTATTGATATAGCTGGAGTAGTGCAGTGGAAAATTGGAAGTTATAATGTTCTCTTTGATAATGATGATTTAATTGTTTATAGTGAGAGTAAAATAGCACAAGATCCGTCAACCCCGATCTATGAAAAATTTAAAGGAACAGAAGGTTTATGGGAGTTAATAACTCGTAAACAACCAGTAGGTTTTACTAATGAAGATTATGAAACTTACAAGAAAATTTTAAAGATGACGAATGCTTTATATCAGAATCATGATCCATCGCAGAATAGAGTAAAATCAAGCTCCAGCGATAAGTACAAAACATTAATTAAACCTATTTGGCTTGAACTGAAAACTAAAGGTGAAGGTTTGAAAGAAAGGAAGCAAGGAAAGGGGATTAAGCGCTACACAAATATGCCACAACAATTTGTTTGGATGGATGATGTTAGAAAGTTAGTAGATAGATTATTAGTTATAGCAGGTGAAGAAGCAGCTGGGAATAAGAATTTTTATAATAAGAAAGTGGGTATTATGGAAATGATTTCATCTCGATTATCCAATTTTATCGTTTCGAATCCAAAAGGTTTAGGTTATCTCATAAAAATTATTCATATTCTGCCACCAAAATTTTGGCATACTATTGAAAGTAAACGTTTAGTGAACGATATTATTAATAAATTACCCTTTGAACTTCATCTTCCAGGCTACGAGTTCTGCGGTCCTGGTACACGTTTAGATGAAAGATTAGCGAAAGGCGATCGGGGTATAAATAGGCTAGATCAAGCTTGTCGAGAGCATGATATCGCGTATAAGAACTTTAAAGATCTACCAGATAGACATAGAGCCGATCAAGACTTAGAGTTTAAAGCTTTTGATAGAGTTATTAGCAAAGATTCTGCTTTAAGTGAAAAATTGGCTTCATTGGGAGTAGCAATGGCAATGAATGCAAAACGGAAAATGGGGTGGGGTTTATAGATTGCTGCATTAAACACTGGGTAGAAGCTTCAGCCATAGTTGTTGAATAAATTCAAAATAATGAATATAATATAGTCTTTTTATACAATGAAAGCAAAAGGTGTAAAATTTCAAATTCCGACACAAGAATTAAGGTCATTAAATTTTAGCAATATCTTAAATAAAGCACAACTTGCGAAGAAGCAAAAATGCTTAAAAAAGGGTCATAATATGGCTCTAACATTAAGTTTAGCGCAGTTAAAAAAACTACGTAATCAACCGAAAACAGGTGGTTTCATTTTTACAATTCCAGCGATACTTGCTGCATTGGGAGCGGTTGGTAGTCTTGCGGGTGGTTCAGCAGCTATAGCTAAGACGGTAATCGATGCGAAGAAAAATAAACAGGAACTAGAAGAAAAAAAGCGTCATAATGAAGTTATGGAATCATCAATTCTGACTAAAGGTAAAGCACTTATACAAAGAAAGAAAAACTTCTGAAGGACTTAAATGGAGTAAAAAAAACGCTCACCAATTATGATCTCGAACGTATAGCTAAAGAATTGAATATTAAACACTTTAAAGGTGTGTACATGTCGGATAATCTTCCTTCTACTTCCCCGTTAAAACAAGAATGCGCAGTTATTAACTTAGATCGATCAATTAATACAGGAACTCACTGGATTTGTTATTGGTATGAAAATAATAAAGCTTGCATATTCGATTCATTTGGTGAAGTACCTCCCAAGACTTTGATTGAGTATTTAAATCCTAATAACACTATAATTGAATATAACAGTGATCGAATACAACATTTTGACGATGTGATTTGTGGTCATTTATATATTAAACTATTAAAATTCTAATCTGATGGAAACAATTTTCATCAAGCTATTGAAGGATTGAAACTTGATTACTTAATGAATCATGCATAAAAATAGTATATTACATAGTCTTTTATTAAAAAAATGATTGTGTTGCACGTATCGGGGACTACACCAAAGTTTCGGCTGAATCTTCATAATGAAATTGATAATCAAAATTACAATTTGAAAATTGCACTAATTGGATTTTATAGTATGTACTTAATACCAAATGTAACAAAAAGTAGCAATACTTACTTCCAAAAAGGAGAGAGACATAATATACCACCGGGTCAGTATAATGCATCAACATTGGAAACAACACTACCTAAAGAAGTGCTTCTAAATGGTAGCCCCACAGTCATTTTTGTCGGAAACAGATAGTGTACCGATCTTCACTCGTTTTACTCTCAAGTTTAGAGTTTTACACGGCAATGGTTAAAAAATTATAAGCACATATTTTGGGTGGCCAAATCAATGATAGCAATCGTAAATCATTTTTTGAAAATAGATAACGTATCGGCCCGACTTGAACCTAAAATGACCCTGTTTTGCGAAACTTTGGTGCAAAACGAGTATAGTTTGATACGCTATATGTTTTATTTTAATAAAATGACTTACGATTGCTACTATTAATTTGGACTCCCAAAATATGTGTGCTTATAACTTTTAACAATTGCGGTGCAAAACTCAAAACTTGGGTGCAAAACGAATGCAGACCGCGGGGCTACCAATAACTTGCCCCCCCCCCCCTGAAGGGGGCTTATAACTTTTCAACCGTTTTGGTGCAAAACGCGAAACTTGGTTGAAAACGATTAGTGAGGATTAAGATAGTAAACACGACGGAAGTCGTCGTTACCTACGACGTCATACTGACAGACTCTGATGCTACCCACTGTAAATATAACGACAAAATCGAGATTTCCTAACTCGGCTTCGTGGCCGAATGGTCAAGACGTTCGCTTATTGAGTGAAAGGTCCCGAGTTCAAACCCCTCTTGGGTCAACACTTTTTGACTTTTGCATTTTTCGTACAATATCTTAAATTAGTGACCATGGGAAAGTGGGGGTTAGGTAAGGTCATGTATCTTTACATTTTCCTGTTTCAAATTCCTAGCGCGAGAAGCTCTCCCACTTCCGCCGTATTTACTATTTTCATCGCCATGTCAAAACGATAGGCTATTTATTTCGAAAATTTGGTGGGGTGGGCGAACCAAGTTAGGAACCCTTTACAGTTAAGTGTTGAAATATTCAACTTTAAAACCTGCGATAACTTTGTAATGATTCGTTCTAGAAGAAAACTGGTAATAACGACTCAGAAAGAAAATAATATTATTTTTTTTTATTATTTTGTATTGTTGCAAAGGTTATGTACGGGCCACCGTTTGTGAGATAAATGCCATAAGACGTTTTTAACGCCATTTTAAAAATGGCGGCCGGTTTCGGAATGATTTGAGACGGCTCTAAATCTTAAAATCTTTGAATAATGCGCTTTATCCACGCTGTAAGTCCTATGCTTCCATCATTAAGGGGCAAATTTGCCAAATATTTCTCCTATCTGCCGGACTGTTATGTGGTTCACTGGTAAATACTACTAAAGAGGAAACTGGATTCTATTTTAGGAAAGAAGTCTTCTGTGTCTACATATATTGCATCTCTCTAAGACCCTCAGCAACAATCGTTCTTTTATTATACTTTGTTGAAAAAGAAAACAGCCCAAGTGAGTGGAAGCAGAGGACTTCTTTCGATACACAGTCTGTAACTTTTTGAATTCCTTTTTACGTGAGTGCTTAACTGATGTAGATTTCACGCAATCAGGTTATAATGGAGAGCAGCAAATTTGAATCATGTGTGAACATAATTACAGATAAGTATGATTAATCATGACATTTAATATATCACATCGTCAAACCGGGTGACTTGTGAATAGATTTAATGCCTTGTCAGGTGCTGACACCTGCCAGTTGGGGATAAAGTTACAAGATTTTGTGTCAGCCGATGAGATGGCAGTACTAAGAGTGTAAATCATTCACTTTGAGGGTGTGTTGCTGAACAGTGTTGTTTTAACAGGTGTGAAAGTCAAGTTAAATTTAATTGTGAAATTGTCATTACCTACTATATGTGTGTACAGAGAAATAATCATTGGAGATATCAAATTGGAGTATTTGTTGTTTACGCACAAAATAATCTTGCATTGATATATCATTTGAAATATCAGTTGAAGTTTAGGTTTACCACCATTAATTATTTCCTCCTTTGTTGTGCTAAAAAGGGTGAATTGGGACGACTTTAGAAATACCTAACAACTACAAGCGACCTCCCGGAGCTAGGAAATATAATGATCTTTCGCGTGAGATATACTGGAATCCACAATTTGAGATGTTTTATTTAAAAAATTTGTCGCTACGTAAAGCTGAAGGTGTACCAAAATCAACAATTCTAAGAAAACTAACAAGACAAAACATGAAACACTTTGGGGAACTGTGTGGACAGAAAAAAAAACGCATTTGTTAAATTAGATTTTAAGTTTTGCTAAATGGGGGTTTTCCCTAACTTAATGGGATATTCGACATGTGGTAAAAGGTTATTTTGACAGGATCGGCCAGCGGATCAAGAAATTTCGCAAAAATTTTCCTGGGAAGAGTTGAGCTCGGTTGGTCTTGAAGACGCATTCTGGAGTTATTTGTCTCAACTCTCAGAAAACATCAAAACAGCAAGGGCGGATATTACCCGTGAAACAGTAAGCTGTTGTAGATATCAGTCAGATTGTCAAAAACTCCCTGATTCAAAATAAAATCTTTTTCCTGGCTCCACTTCCTAATGTCCTGGATTAAATGTTACTTTATATTTTTTTTCACGTATTTGTAAACCCATTCTAAAGTTTCTATGTCTTCCTTTTTTTAAATAATTGATTTGTTTGTCCCAAAACACCCAGTAAAGAAGGTTACTTGGGAACACAGCAATAATAAAAGGCTGTCTTAAGTGACCCTCTTCGTAAGAGTACTTGGGAAATAAAGGGTTAAGTAATTATATAAGAAAACGTACTCCAGTTTATCATTTAGGCAAGTACCAGAAGCTTCCATTAAAATAAGTGAAAGTAAATAAACATTAACTAGTGCAGGCTGTTCATGAGAAAACTCAAATTCTGTTCCAAGTCACCCAGTGCTACGGTATATCCGATTTCGTACATGAGTATAGGTTTATTCCACTTGAAGAGCGGATGTGCATTAAAAAAAAGTGAAATATTAGCAAGTACTAAATAATGACAATCGCCAGGGAAGTTACAATGCAAAAGTACAAATAATCCATAAGTTATAACGATTTTTAGAGGAAATGCAAAATTTATACTTTAAAGTGCGTATTATTAGAAACCAGATTCCCTGGTCATACTCCCATTTTTTCAATACAACTTATTTAAAATCATCACGGTCCACAAACCAACCATCTCACATTTTCAAGAAATTCGATGGATTTATAATCACTGAACCAAATGGCCATGCCAAATTTTAATCTCATGTGTCCTATAGTTTTGCAGTAATAAAGGTAAAAGTCAAAAGAAAAAAAATATGTATTGAGCTCGTTAAGATGTCTTCAAATTGCAACAAATTTGTCCGTAATTGGCGTAGGAAGCTTAAATAGAGTTCGTTATATAGGCAATGGAAGAACATTTCTAGTTACATACAACAAGCCTATGTTTGGAAAATGATAAGTTCCTATTTTCTTGGGGAGAAAAATGTATTTAGTACTTTATTTTATACTGTAAAATACGTTAGAAAATTAATCTGGGATGCAGTGAGGAGATACTGAATAATATGCGTTTCTATGTCACTTAATGAAGCCTATTGTTTGAATAATCATGGGTTCATCTAAAGATATTTCCGCAGGAACCAGTCTTCTTTAGAAACTCAGGGGTCTCCAAGTTTTTATCTAAAAGTTTCGCATCACATATTGTTTGTTTTAATAAGTAACATTTCCTAAAGAGTCCCAACTCATTTGTAACCATTCCTCCTCCCATAGGTAGTTCATGAGAGAAATTAATCTTTCCACTCGGGCTATATTATTGTTAATTCTTACCTGTTAAGGCATTATTATTATTTTTATTTTTTTGGAAATCATTTCGATGATCCCAAACATCTGGGACGGAGTCACCGTAATGACAATTTAGCTTTCTAGGCGACTTACGGACAGAGTGGTTACGGTTGCTAGGCAAATTACGGTTGCAGCTTGAAAACATTTTTATGAGCTCAAGAGTGACTATTTTTTTAAGTGTGCCCTTTATTAACTGCAAGATTTTAGGACATACCGGACTAAAACTTGGCATGGTAATTTACTTCCATTTAATAGTATAAACTCCAAATTTCGTGAAATTTGAGATTGTTGGATTGTGAAATGCTCTCCTCTGTGATGATTTGAAATGAAATGCCTATGAAAAATTGTAAAATTTAATAATTTTGCTTACTGTGTATATTCTCGTCTTGACAAATCGAAGTGTAGTTTTTGTACAGTACAAAAAATATAACTTGATAGTACTGAAAAGGTAAACAAAGACATGCCGATAACATTTCGAGATTTATTTTTTACCCAGTACGCTCTTCTACGTATTTATGATTTCAAATATTGGTTTTAATAAAGTAAATTTTTATTTGAACGTAGTTGTAAGGTCAAACCAAACGTTGTATAATGCATTGCTTATTTGTAACATGTTCTGAAGATGAAATATTAATACGTGTGCAATAAAAATATAAATAAAACCATTTTGTATTCATTGAACAACATTATTCAATACACAGTTTTTCCTGACTATGCAGGGTGTTATGGCCTATATGTATTGATATACAGTTGGTTTTGTTTCAATTCCAATCTACGCTATGTAAGACATAGGTTAAACGGTTTTACACTTGCTAATGATGTACTGCGACGTTGAAAATACGATCGAAACTTTATTGCCATGGCTTCATTAAGAGCAGCTATGTTGGTAAGAGCTAATTATTTATGTATATTGGGCACCGTAGGTGTCTTCGTACACCGTAAAAATTTAATGCAAGAATAAATTAGCTGCATGGTAATTTTTTGTGTAGTTTCCCACATAGCAGAGTACATCCCTGGGACGTCCCATTTAGATCCCATTTAAGTCAGATGTCTCAAGCTCCCATAGCGATGTCCTAAGGACGTCCGTGGGATAACTCTGTGGGCAATACAAACAGTTCATCCCGTATGGAGGTCCCCTGGATGTCCCCCGGAAAGCCGTGCGGGATAATCTACCTGGAATTTCTATAAATTAAATCGACCTTACTATTATTATTATTTAATTAATTATAACTATACGAAGGATTGCCTTCGTATAGTTATACGAAGGATTAATTAAACTATAAGTCCCATGGATGTAAATGGGACTTAAACAGGACGTCCTACGGACGTCCTGATATCCTGCAAGGAGATCCGTCAGATGTCCCTGAGACGTCATTTTGCTATGTGGGTTGTAGTCATTAAATTATACTTCTAGAAATTCGTGGCAGAATGCGAGGGGGTTTGCCTCAAAACTGATTGATAAAACATACTTTAAAACTAGTTCGTTGTATCCAAGGACAAGTTGGTATGCATTCTAATACTGGAATAGTTATATCGTTCATAGCTTCGTGTTTAAATAGTTTTATGCTGGGTATAGAATTAACTATATGAGTATGATCGCATTCAGGTACTTCTGTAACTTTTTTTAACCTTTGCGTGTTCTTGAAAGCTTATCTTTTTGTATTAATTCCGGTGTTGATTGATGGGTTGCTATTATCGTTGCACTTTTACTCGAGAAGGGTAATTAAACACTTAGCTGTACATTTAGTGGTCAGCACTGTAGTAACGAGTGACTAACAACTGATGAACATTTTTAGTCAATCGTTAGTACGGTGGTATCCACTCCGAAAATCGTTTCTGGATAAGCCTGTCCAAGTTTTAACTGGAATGTGATACCTACACCTTCATCTTTACAGTGCTGTAATCCATTATAGCAGCACGCTTTGCAATGGATTAATAATGTATGCTCTGGTTAAAATATGTTAAAATAAATTTGTCATAACTATCGATCGTGTAACTGTTAAGTGAAAGTAACTATCAAGTATAAAGATATTACATGTATTATTTAATGGTTATTCCAATCAAACTATTGCCTGATTATATGATGTAATGGAATTATTTCAACTCAGAGTATGCAGGTGTATCAGTTCTTGAATATAGGACAATATGATACATTCTATGTTAACATGTTTTTTTTGTTTGTTTTTTTTTTTAAAAAAAAAAGCACTGGGTTCCACTGCATAAGTCACGTTCTAGGTAAAATCCACACTCATTTCCCTGCCGGGACCTTCAAGTCGTTGGCCTAACGCCTTAGTCCGCACGGCTACACGGTAGACTTATTAAAATTGTAATACATGTATTATTTTGTGTGTGGTCTACCGTCTACATAGTTACTCCAGTTACTACAATAATTTTTAGACTAGCCGTTGGACTCCATGTATTCCCGATTCTAACATGTTCAATTACGGAAATCTTAAGATAATATGAAAATTTATTGCGCAAAATATTGAATTGGAGTACTGTATTTACAAACAATGTCTTGCTGTTTTCTGTAAACAACATCCTTGCTTTGAAAGTTAATTTTTTCGTAGGTTCTTTATGTGCTCTGATAGTACAGTCATGATAAAAGGAATTTCGGGCACATTACAGTTTGTTTATTATAAAGTTAGGGGTCAGAGATTCAGCTATGCCTAAGCCGTGACATGTCTAAGGGACTGTAAGTGACAGACTCAGACCATAGCTGTCTTTCTAGCCAAGAAATATAAGTAAAGTAAATTATATGTTCCGATAATAACTTTTCCAGGGTCTCTGCGACGCTGGAAACCTGAAATACTCTGGGAATTTTATATATCTGAAAAACTCGTGGAATACTCAGGGAAATTGTAATTTATGAGGGAAACTTACGGAAATTCATGATGTGAATCTGTCCACGGTAAGGCGAAAGTCGTGGGTTTGATTGCCACTGTGATCGGATTTTCTCAATGTGTTGAAATCCTCTCCTTTAAAGAAATTTTATCATTTTTACATTTGTGAAATACCAATAGTGTACAAGATGCTTGGACCGAGTGGTGCAGGTATTAAAAAAAATTCACTGCGTAATTTTTACATGTTTCACACTATTCTAAAAAGTCAGGAAAATTGGATAAAATTATCATGGAAAACTCAGGGAATTTCAAGACCCAAAACTACTAGATACCATGCGTTTTCCGTAACTGTGAATATTGGTATGATAGACGTGTCATTTTCTCATTAAGTTTCTATTCAACTGCACTTCAAAAGTTGAGTACATGTACAAAATTAATCTTTGGT
The DNA here is from genome assembly GCA_022664845.1 of Lepisma saccharinum. Lineage (NCBI taxonomy): Eukaryota > Metazoa > Arthropoda > Insecta > Zygentoma > Lepismatidae > Lepisma > Lepisma saccharinum. The sequence goes on from JAGDQP010011251.1 coordinate 52,054, forward strand.
CATATTTTATTCCTGAAATTTCGACGCTTTTTGGAAATAATTGTATCATTATCAATTTTGTCATGTAACGTAAAAAAAAACTAAGCCCGCATTTCAGTTCATTTAATTTGTTACTTCAATTTTCACGTTCTTGAAAAGCGATGATTTGTAGTGAACAAGTTATCGTGACCATGTGACATGTTTGGCACACAAATTATCAGCACGTTTTGTATGTGGGTAGAATTATCACATGCACACACAAATCGGGGTGTACCGGCTGCAAAGGAAATGTCGAATTTTAGCCAACAGTATTTTCTTTGTATTGTGAGAGATGTTTGTAAAGGAGGCAATAAGTACAGCACAGGGTTTAATGATGTAATCACGGTTCTTGTGTCCTGACTCCAGTTTATAGGGTTTACACTTAATTTTAGACAGATACTGGTATTGTACCTCTAAGATAAGCCTACCTTCCCCATGCCTATCGCCGACAAATAATTGCTGAGGATCCTCAGTTGATGACATTGTTTTGATGCTTTCAGATTTTCATATTTGCCACGAAGGCGAGAACAGTGAAAACAAGGCAAAATGCTGGTTGTTCTAAATGAGATGCAAGCCAACCAAACAATATGATGCAAGCTTACTAACCATCCTTGAGACATACACGTCTTATTTTTTATTGTTGTGCTAAATACATATTTGACGAATCAAAACGAACTCGTCTGATTCTTGTTAACTATCGAATACAGGTTTAGTTAATCTTATGTTCCTCTGTTTCAGTACTACAGAAGTACAGAAATACTAAGATAACATGGCCCCTCCAAGAACGCCAAGTGAGTGAACCGCCATCCACTGGCTACTGCGACTCTCCTACATGCAGTCATGCAACTACAGGCTATGGCGCGGGTGTGGATACTACGGTTTCTATCTTGACGAAGACATTTATCGCGTATCGGTTCTTGTATAAGAGAAGAAAGAAGGTGAAACAAGAAGACAGGAAAGCGCGAGAAGAGTTTCCTTGAAAGAGGGGGAAAACCAGAACATACATTGCTGTATATTCCGTAAAAACCCCTTAATCGGTTCTAACTACTCATTTATTTACCTGGTAAACCACGCATGCGCGAAGGGTGGGAAAACCCAGGTAAAGTCTGTAAGGAACTTATCTGTTATGCATCCATTTGAGCAAGTGTTGTTATTACATGCAAGTCGACCGCTCACACACGCATAGCGCGCGTCTGAAGAAGCTGCTCAGCACCGTTGAATTGCTGGAACGATACCTGCTAAGAACAATTAATTACACAGAAGAAGGTCCTGTTGGAGTGCCTGAAAAATAACTGTAAAGGCTGAATTAGTAATACTGGGAAAATGATGTTATTGTACAATTGAAGGGTAATCAGCTATTGACCGTAGTCCCCATGGTGCGTCAGATATTTTTACACACGCACTCACACACACACACACACA
>JAGDQP010011252.1:9792-21472 GCA_022664845.1 Lepisma saccharinum
AATAATAATAATAATAATAATAATAATAATAATAATAATAATAATAATAATAATAATAATAATAATAAACACTTTAAAGACACACTTTTCTTAAACAGTTCGTGCTAGAAAGTAAAAAAAAAAATGTTTATGCAGAAGAAAAGCATGGGGCATGCAAATTGAAGAAATTATAAAGTGACTGTATATGAGAGTGCGCCCATACTTTTCTTTTTAATCATGCATAAACAAAAGTATTCTTTTACTTTTTAGCACGAATGGTTTAAGAAAAGTATGTCTTTAGAATGTGTTTATTATTATTTTTTCATACATTTCTGCCTAAATTTCGGAATTGTTCATTTGAATAATTAACATAGCGTTCCCACATTCGACTGTCAATGATGGCTTCTCTTTATCTCCAGAAATTAAAAAAAAAAATATATTGAAAATGGCCTCTCTACGGAAGATGTGACTGCATGAATTCATATTAAAAAAAAAAAAGAAGAAAAAAAGAATGGGACAGTTACTTCTTGCTGATTTAGGCTCTTGAGAGCCGCTAATAATCTCTTTTCTGTAGTTAGCCTATAAGTTTTGCGCACTGTGTGAAGATAATGTTAGTGAGGTAAGAAATAATTACTCGTTACGTAGGTACGACCGTTCAACATATTGTCGAGGATACAGATGCTTAAGTATTTTTTAAACAGTTTGCAACTCTGCTCCAAATTCACTTACTTTCTCAGGTGCACTCTGTATCCTATTTTTTTTCCCCCGTCCTTGTTGAAGGTAGTTGCAACTACCTACACACAATATAACTACAATTATTAAACACAATTATACTACACACTACAACTAGAATTATAACGTTTTGAAGGGATGTAGAGTAACAAATGTAAATTAACGTAAAATGCCTAAAGGACCCAAGTCCATGAAATTATTTTTCTCAGGAGACACGAAAAACCTTGTAACAGTGGTACCGTGGAAGTTAGCAAAATTACTTGTCTGTTGACTAAATGTCATTGTGTTCTCAACACAGCTGAAGATTTTTTTTTTTTCAAATTGTACTTACATACAGTACATCTTGTAAAATTAATTGTTGAACATGAATTTTTGAGGCTCTTCTCCGAATCACAACTGCCGATTTGAATTTCAACTTGCCTCTTGAACACATCAGAACTGACTGTCTTGGGAATAAAAATAATAATAAAAAAATCAAGCAAGACTGGTATAACCTGTAATGGTAGCCACTCTAAACTAACAGACAGCAATGACATCTGGCAATACCCAATACAAATAATTAATCACAACATCTCTACGTAGTGTAAGTGTAATCTTAGGAAGCTGGAACTGTAAAATTCGATTAAATTGCATTTTGAATTTAATAAACGTCATGGTTTTTGTAACATTACTTGGCTGACGTAATAGTCGATCTCAAAACCCGGCTGTAGCTAATTTGGAAGAGCGTTTCCGTAGCATTCGGAATGTCCTGGATTCGATACCAGCGGCCGACTACCCTGAGTTTTTTTTGTCACATCAGGTAAATGCCCTTGAACTTATGCTCTGACCGACTTATTCCTCATCTTTTTCCCTACTCTATCCCGACCTGAGTTATAAATGCCTAAAGGTCATAAGTAAAATTCAAATTAAGTTCCCAGCATTCAATAGTGTCCACTTCATGAATTAGTTTGCTCATTTTGATTGGGTTATTTTACTTATTGTGTGGCAGCTATGGTTTAAGCACATCACAAGTCAGGGATTTCGTGACAAATGTCACAAATGTGGGACTAGGGTCACTTTCAAATCACATGGAGTTTAATGATACATTTCATGTGGAAGCGGTAGGAGTTGGGACCCTCTTTTTATCAAAGATACCAGCAACTATGTAAAGCTCTAGAATCAGCAGAAAAATCAGAATCCGGTAAAATGTGGACTTGAGCCCTTTCCAGAATCAGGTCTTCAGTTATATCGCCTTTTGATGAAATTCGGAACTTTTAATATATTTTTCGGAACACCGGGACACAACCCTAAAATTCGGGACTGGCCCGGAAAATTCGGGACGTATGGTCAACGTATCTATAGCACTGGCACTACCCTGTTATGTTTTGAAATGTAGGTCGCCTCTTGCAAGCTAGGTTTGAACTAATAGTAACTGGTTACCACTTATCATTGTTCAAATTATACTAAAAAATGTAATGACTTGAGAAGACTGATTTAGAATTGACCCTTCCTAAACCAAGATGTGTCAATTGACTTAAATCACACATAATTCTGCACAAAGACATTTAACATGCACGGTTTTGTGAAATTGCACTCATATTGGCAACACTGCTGAGGAGAGAGGGTGAAAGAGGATCGAGTTCTAGAAAGAGGGGATAATTTCTACAGTATCTGTCCAGTGCAACGTCCTTGGAAAATAAAATTGCGATGTTGCCATATTCCCGAGACAGGTAATAACAGTATCCTTTTGAATCACGTGCAACGCTTACTTACGGGTTATGCTTCGGTGTCACGCAAAAGACATGTTTTGTTCCAGACTAAACAAAACGCTATCGACAACAGTGTTCAACGAAGTAGGATCGATTTAATTTCTAGGAACGAAACGGGAGTGAAAAAGGAGAATTTCTCCTTTGTTTGAGTTAAGACTGAAAAAAAAAGAAGGATATAAACTCCTTTTCTTTCTCGTACAACGAAACGATCACGCATGTCACAAATGATCGTTGCAAATTTATTTCATTCAAAAGACATTTATTTACTATGTTTATTGTAGACCGCTAATTGTAGCAGACGACATGAATTGTGAAGAAAGTTATGAGAGAGAGATAGTACTAAAAAATTTTCACAGATGGTGTTGCAGACTGTTGTTATGACGCGTATTTACAGACGGGAATATTATCGGGTAAGTGAGGGCTGAATTTCATGAAAGTTTGCGTCAAATCTCAAGCAACGCAAGCGGTCTTGAAAATGGGCCCTACTCTTCGCGCGTGATACGGTACACGAACTATGTGAATAAAACTTCCAAATAGCTATTTGCAACAAGTAATTGTAGCTGCATGGCTAAGATGTCGACTTACGCAGTAGTAGACCCGAGTTCGAAACTCGGCAAGGTTGTTTTTTTCTTCATTTTTTAAAGATATACTTTTTACTTTCATATACTGTATATTATTAATATTTTTGTAATCAAGGGTTAGGTTGGGCTTCTTTTCATTATACACGATGCAACATACTTTTCTCTTCTACTTTGCCGCACTGCCAATAGACGGCTCTGCAACCGGGTTCAAATATTCCATGCTGTAGATGGATGTGTTGTTATGTTGTTTAGACATCCATGAGAACACTGAATGGTGCTCAGTGTTGTCAGTTGCCAAGAAATTCTGTAAAAACTACGATTTCGCTTTGACGTTATGGAAAGTTGATTTACTGTCTTCGCAGTTGTTGCAAACACAACACGTCGGCCTAGTTTGACCCACAGCTGACCATCCTGATTGGGGTTTTTCCAGGGTTTTCCCTGTCACACCAGTCAAATGCTGGGATAGTACTATCAACTTAGGTCCTGGCCGACATCTTCCCGTATTCTTTCTCCTCCTCTATCCCTGCGTGAGCCTTACATGCCTAAATACCATAAAGACTCAAATTTGGCCTAATTTAATAGTTTAATATGCGCGGAACGTTTTTAAAAAAAGGGCTCAAACCGAAACATTTTAGACAGATTGTGAGATAAGGGTTTCCGTCATTTGTTTTTTCATTCTCACCTTTTCAGGAATCTTTCCTCTCTGACTTGCGACATCAGATACGTTGCATATTGTTTTTGTTTTTCAGGTACCTCGTTTCGTTCGCCTCCTATTTCAGTTCAAAGTAGACGAGAGAGAACTTTTCGGACATCCTATAAAATGGTTGCTAACTGACAAACATTTAAATAGACAAAAATAACAAATTATTACATTCCGGAAAGCATAAGAAATATTTTTTTTTAGAGAAGTATCTTGTGAGTTGGCAACATTAGAGTAAAGATACTGTTTGAACTTAACTAATTCCGCTGTAAAGTAAGCGGAAAGTAGATATCTTTTGTAGACCACCAAGTCTTGAGGTTCAGTCAAATTGTTTGAACAACGAATTGGAGAAAGTGGAAAAACCGAGAGAGACATTTATATAGCAACCACCGGAAGATTGATTTGGATAAAGACAAAGAGATAGACTAAAAAGAGAGAGAGAGAGAGAGAAACGGACAGAAAGAGAACCAAGTATTTTCATTTCCTTCTTTTTCTCCTCTTCTTCCTCTGTTAACAAACTTGTTTCTCTTTTTTCCTTATCTTTTTCTTTAAACTCTTTCGTTTTTTTTCCTCTTTTTTCTTGCTGTGGCGTAACTTCTAGAGAAGAACGTTCTTTTTTAACCCTTAAAAACTAACCAAAAAGGGGGAGAAATCTGTTTTACTTGTTTCGTCTCCTCTCTTTCTTTGACGTGAAAGGAGCATGGAGAGAAAAAAAAGTTCCTGTCCAATCTCTTTGCAGTGGGAAAAACGTTTCTAGAAAAAGAAAACGCGAAAGAAAACAAGAAACTTGGATCCTTTCCCCTCCTCTCTAAAAAGAAACAAAATTCCAAACGATTGCAGGAAAAGGCAAAATGCAAGAAAGAGATCAAACTGTGTAACGGAGAAACGAGGGGAAAGTACAAGAAAGCACGGCTACTGGCTGGAGAAAAATGTTTGTTCAAAATGGACGGGAAAGAAGATAACAAATATTGAAGAAAATAAAATTTGTCAGGTAGTCAAACATTCCTTCCGATATTCTTACCAAAACATGCTGGACTAAATTCGGATGAAACAAAAAGTTTCTCCATTTCAAATTGAATACATTTGTGACCTTTAGGCATCTTTGGCTTAGGCTGAGATAGGGTAAGGAAAAGGATGAGGAATGTAGTGGCTAGGACCTTACTTTAGGTGCCATCCTGGCATTTGCCTGGTGACAGTGAGGGGAACCCTTGAAATCTTCAGTCAGGATGGACGACCGTGGGTGTTTGATCCCACGTAGCTATCCATTGCCGACGCAAAATCAGTGGCGTTAGCGCCTGGACCACAAGTGGTGTTTCTTTTTTGTCGATTTTCTTGTAATGATACTCAGTCTTCTAGAAAGAGTAAAAACTATATTTTTGTACACTTTCTGTACATATCTTCACTGAAACTGTTACTATGGTGAATGAGTAGTGTGTACGGTGAGTATGGTGAGTAGTAGTATGTACACTACGATTCATAGAGAATAGCCAATAGAAAATTTCTTAGCCCAATAGGTGTACAACAACACTGAGCTAATTTATATACGTGGAAATCACAACATTTGGAGCTTTGTTGTTGTCTACATCGAATATTTCTTCTTCATTGTAATATTTTTATAAATTGTCGGACCAGAAAGTATTATTTACCGGCCAATTTATATGCATCTGAGTATAAAATTATAATATGCTTATACTATTATAAAGGAGAATTTTGCTCACTTGAGCACTTTTATTTTCACGATCACTTTCGCATCAAAGATCTTTTCAATATCTGCAAAGAAATGTGATGGACTTAGTGTGTTGTCGTTGGTTAAAGCTTTTGGCTATCAACCAAAAGACCCTGGTTCTATCCCCGCTGCCACCAAAGTTTTTATCTTTCCTAAGCTACTAGAATGCACGTTTAAAGTTCACGAAGAGGTTTTTTTCCCCCTTAAAGTCTAGGTTCACTTAAAAACTTTGTATAGTAGCACAAATTCTTCATCTAACATGGTTAACCCTTAAATAAAGACATTAGTAGCCACCCATGCACAAAATTATGCAGTTACAAGCGCTCGATTTGGATAATCTATGTATACCTGGGGAAGATTCACCGAGACCTTTCGTACTACACCACAACCCCCTTCTTAGATCTAGTAACTCTAGAGTTGAAAGTTGTCGATTTACACCACTAATTACTATCTCGTGCACAGCTCGTCCTACCTGGACGATCTCTACGGCTTTGAATTTGTCTTTGCGAGAGCTTTCGAACAACACATAAACCAGATTTCTAACCCAAGTAATTCCTGAGTTAAAAGTTGTCGATTTTCCTCATTAGCTATTATGAGGAAATGGATCTCCCCTCCCTGCATCTTGTAACCCGCGCTTCTAACCTAACTGGATCTGGATTATCATTCAATTCTAAATGTACTTCAGTGAGCATCGTCGATAGTATAGGATTGTCACTGTTGAAAATTTTATCCTGAAGTATTAAGGTTAAATTAAACACCCAGTTGTTGTGTAGGAATTTGACAAAAAACTGAACTAATTCAAACAGATTGCTACAGTACCTACTTGATTAGTATCGAACATGTACACAACAGTTAACAAACTAAAGTTGTTAAGGTTCATTCTACGTAAACTTTGGTAAACTTTATTTTTATATGGGCCATTTTAGTAACTTTGGACTTCGGCCCGTCACGATTTGCCTTTAGCTGTTAAGTGTTAAAATCCACACCCATGCCCCAGCCGGGACTCGAACCCGGGACCGTTGAGTCGATAGCCTACCGCCGCAGACCGCTCGACCACCCGGCCGGCGTTCATTCTACGTATTTCAAAGTCCAGCACACTATGCTTTCCAGTTAAGGTGAACTTACAAATTAGTGGTGGCTATATTATTATTAAAGTCTAAAAGGGAGGTAAACATTTAGAACTACAAATAGAGGATACAAACAAATAGATTTACTGTATAAAATATTCTATAGATAAGTCGTACACACATTAATATCTATTCAAGAAACCTTAATTTATATATTTAAAAAAAAAATGTACATTTTGACAACAAAGTTAAATGAACTCGCAATATAGGTTATAAATTGTTGAGTAAGTATCCTGAAGTTCCTCAATGTGAATACTCGCGTTTGTGTACATTTTTCTTCTTGTGTACTCAGATTTCAACGTATTTCTGGAGAACTAGTTCTTCTGAGGAAGTAAGGTCTAATTGGTATTAAGATCCTAATTAAGTAACGTGGCTAGTAAGAACTGGGTAAATATACTGTCAAAAATCTCACATGGACCAGACGGAAATCGAACCGACGACCACTTATACCAAAGATAAGCGCGCTACCCTATCGCCACAGTGACTCTTTCTGAAGAAATGATTCGCACTATTTTCTTTAGTGGATCCCAAATAAATATTTTTTTGTGCATAACACTGACTATCGCCTTGACCTAAGCAAGTACAAAGAGACTGACTTCATGGACCTCGATTTACGCAGCCGTTTTAAACCCAATGATTCTAAATTTAGCAGATCCTTTTTATTTCGTTAGCTCTCTTCATTTAAAGAATTCACGGTAGTTTCACTTAGGGAATGTCTATGCGTTGTCGTTGGGTCTGCCTTAAGCGTATACTGTTAGTTTAATTTTCCTATTACATATAAATTTTCAATTGAAAGTAATTAAAATTAACACTTGATCTTAAATTTTAAATAATTTTAATAATGCTTCATCTTCAATTTTTTTATTTAAATTTTTAATTAAAAGTAATTTAAAATAGGGTTCAAACTTGTTTTATTTATTTGATAACAAGTAATTAAAAATTACGCTGGATCTTAAATTTTTATTTAACTTTTAATTAAATGTCATTAAAGTAACTTTTATTTTTTATGTAATTTTTAATTAAAGGTAACTTAAAGAAATGTCCATCTTCAATTTTTATTTAATTTTATAATTAAAGGAATTTAAAATAGAGCTCAACTTAAATTTTTAATTAAAAGTAATTAAAAATAACGCTTGATTTTAAAGTTAAATTTAAATTTTCAACCCTCGATCTTAATTTTTGATTAAAAATTTAAATAGCGCTCAATATTAATTTTTAATATAAACTTTTAATTAAAAGTAATATAAAATAATGCTTGATCTATTTTTTTAAATTTTTAATTAAAGTAATTTAAAATAGGGCTCAAACCTATTTTTATTATTGAATTTGAAGTAATTAAAAATAACGCTCGATCTTATTTTTTTTTTTACTTTTTAACTAAAAGTAATTTAAAATTACATACGATCTTAATTTTTTATAATTAAAAGTAATTTAAAACAATGACAATTGATATTAAATTTTTATTTCATCGCGAATAGGTATATTCATTGAAATAAATTATTTTCGCTGCTAGAAGTTCCTCACATTCTAAATTAACGAATCTATTCTGAGTGTAATTACGTTTCCCTCAACAGCACACATTTCTAAAATCTAAACTTAAAAAAATTACTATTCTCAAGGAAATAATATTATTATTTTCTAGAAATTGCAAACACTTATACTACAAACATAGCGAGACGTCTTTAAATTCATTCAAATCACTACAGAACTTGACAGCGTTTTTGTGATTCGGCACCTTGTTTCGTCTGAAATTGCACATTTCCATGTTAATAGTTCTGCTTTACAGCCCTTTAAAAACCAGTCAGTCTTTCGAAATAGTAGCTACGAAGTGGAAATTGCAATTTGCCGGTTCCCTGAACTTCAGTCGCCAATTAGCCTCAAAGAAGCCACGTCAGATGTCGCTCCCATGCAGAAACAAAAATATATTGAAAACACAGAACCCCCAAGCAATGAACTTGGCGTTTCTTTGGTCAGGAAAAGCCAACACTTGTATCCATTTCCTCTTTAATCATCCGTTACACTAAAGACTAAATACGAGGGTCGTTATGTTTGTTTAAAGTTAAAGTAATCAAGAAACTTGTTTGTTTCCTCAACTATGTAAATAACCGAGTAACGGCGTTTTGTCTACCGAAAATATGTACAAATTTCATAATTCCGTAAACCCGTGGTGGATGGATAATCGGAAACGTTCCTGTCATTTCAGCAGATATATTTATTAGTAGGAGAGACCAGATTCGGATCAAAAAGCATGGAGTTTAGGATCTTCTCACCCCAGATTGTGATCTAGGAGGATCTTCATTTGGACCTGTGCAACACGGATCTGGATCCGAATATGGGAAATTTGTATATCTGAAACTTGGACCTGAACAATTGGATACTCGGTCCGATACTTTTGAGAAAGTACATAAAATTTGACCTTATTTGAGGTTTACGGAAGGTGCTTTCAGGGCACAAAAGAAGTGCAATTAAAAAAAAAAAAGATCACAGTATTGATTAATCGACTGCAAAATTTAGCTTCTTGGAATCTCTTACGTTAATCACCAATACTAATAAATACGAATGACCAAAAGAATCCAGATAATGAATATCCGGATTCAATGGTATAAGGATCCGAATTTCGATATCCGGATCCGCGTTTAAGATATCCTTGATTCGGATCCGACTTTTCCATATCCTTAATGGAAAGTTGGATTCAAGTATCAGATATCCGAGTTTCGAATTTTCGGATCCGTATTAGAGTTTTCGATATTCAGATACTGATTAGAATTTGGGATATCCGTATCCCTACTTACTAGTAAGAATGGCCAGATTCGTGAGATTCGAATCGGGATCTTGTAGGAACGTGATCTGATCATACCTATAGTAGTAGTAAGTAGGGCTGTTGCAATTGTGTGTGTTATTTGGGAAAATGGAAGGATAGAGGGATACTGCGAAGAAGAACAGAAACGAAAACAGTTCTTTTACAAGTTGAAGAGATAAAAAGAAGAAACGGAAGGAATGAAGTAAGAAGCAACTTCTGTCAGTCTGATCTGAACTTTTCTTGGCTAAGTTGTAAAAGTTTGAACATGTTAAGAGAAATTTTATTCTCTTTCTTTCTCTCTCTCTCTCTCTCTCTCTCTCTCTCCCTTGCTCCTTTTTGAATGATTCATTGTAGAACTGAGTTGAAGTTGACTTCCTATCCAACTTTCTCTTTCCTTTATCCTGATTTTTTTCTTTCACTTTTAACTTCTCTTCTCTTCTTTCTTATTTTCTTCTGGTCAAAGTTTTACTCTCTTGAAGTAAAGAGAAAATTACTTAATATTTTATTTACATACTACCTTTGACAGTAAGCAATTACATAAGTAATAAGTAGATTAAAAGAATTGATTCAGTGATTGTTAAAAGGGAATAAATGCTATGTATTTTAATGGCACATATCCCCTTTTAACAATAACCGATTCAATTATGAAAATGAGAAAGGAAGGAGTCTAATCGTATATGTTGGTGGTTACTGTTGATTCCATCATAAACACACCTACTTGTAGAACTACACAACCAAAAAGTGTTAAATACTTTGCACTTTTCCACCTTGATTTGTGTTATTTTTTTAACAGAACACAGTGTTACCCCGGTTTGTGCTACATTTTAACACAGCACTGTGTTAACCGATTTTGTGTTGACATTTTAAAAGAACACTGTGTTTTCCTATTTGCATTAAATTTTGACACAACACTTTATTTAAAAGAACAGAACACCTAATATGGATTCACCTAATTGGGATTGTGTGGTTAAAGCCCTGTTTGTCAATTCAACTAAACTCTTTTAGTCATTTCGAGTGTGATGTTATTCCATTGACACCGCATTGTCTTGTTTTTGAGCATAATCGCCAAATATCTTCTGCGCATACACAGGCGTTTTTTTTAATGAACCTAAATATTGGAAGTGATAGAAGTATTGAAATAATGGAAAAAGTGTATTATCAGTGAGGAGTGTAGAAATGTAGTTGTCTGCACGCAGTGTAGATTTCTAATGCGATTTGACATCTACATTTCGTAAAAGTGGATAAAAAGTCACGAAATAACACATGCAGCTGTGTCCCAACGATGAGCAGGTTTCTGAATGTCTTCACGAAAGAACCAAAGAACTGACTATCTTGTGTCATCAGTGACTTTCTCACACTTCTTTTCTAGACTTCGTTACTTTCAAACAGTGATTCAGCAAGAACCTCCTCTGTGCGGGGGTGAAAACCCAGCAAATCTCGACAACACCTCCAACTTAAAAATTTTTACGGTCAAAAATCGATAGAAACCGTGAAAAACTTCCACTTACCTCCTCCCAATTTTGATTTTATACCCCGCAAACTGAAAACCCTAACGAATCCTTGGTTTCAAACGTGAGGTATTAGATCTTATTCAACCCTCGCACACTTGAAATAATTTCGTACTATATGAAGCATTCGAAACGTTTCTATTCGTGGCGTTTACAACAGATACTGTTGACACAGTAAAAAGAAATCACGACAAGCGCTTAGACACAAGTAGTACTAAACCTCCAACCGACGTATGCGTCTCGTAAAAGATTTCATTGACTGTAACCAGAACAAATATCAAATTTGCTACTAACGTACCTAAGAAGAATAGACCATATAAAGTCGTCATTAGGAAAGTTCTATCGACACGTCTATTACTGATATTCAACAGGCTTTAATTGACCTGAACTTTCCAGTACTATCTGTCTGTCAAGTGTATAGCCGTGATAAAGCTACTTTTCAGAAAACCAACCTGCCACTATTCTTAGTCACTCTCAGCAAAACCTTCAATATTCAGGAACTGTTCAACCTGAACTAACATTGTTATTATCGCATCTCCATTGAATTTTACAGGCCAAAAAGTTTCTTACGATGTTATCGTTGTCAGCGATATTGTTACTCCCAGTACACATGTCACTTAGATCCTCGCTGCGTGAAATACGCGGGGCCTCACCTCACCACTGAGTGTGATAAAAGGACTCGATAGAGCCAGCCATTTGTGGCAACAATCACCCTGCTTATTATCGTGGCTGCTCTACCTTTCAAAGTTTAAAGGCCAGTCTCATTTCAAATACTGCAA
>JAGDQP010011252.1:26472-53489 GCA_022664845.1 Lepisma saccharinum
TATGTATAATTATATATGACCGCCCCGCTGGTCTGGTAGTTACCGTCGCGACTGCTGATTGTGGGGTACCGGGTTTGATTTCCGGCTCTTCCAAGGGATTTTTTTTTCCAAAGCGTGGGGGTCTCGAACGGCATCGAGCTTCGGCTCTCCTCTCCCAACACGTCTGATCAGTGTAGGAGCAGTAGACCAACTCCTTCCTCCGGGAGAGGCCTCATATATATGTATATATTGCTACAATAACAGAAATGTCTGAGCTAAGAGATTTATTTTAAAATACATTTGATTTCTATGATAGCATGTATCGTCTAATGGTTGCGAGCAAAGAACTAAGAACTACTTTGAATTCAAAAATAAATAATCCGCCCCACCCTTATTTTTCGAATATTAAACTTTTGAATCAAACGAAATTGCTGGAGGGTAAATCGTGTTCGTTATCGTGGAATTAGTAGCAAAAAGTCATTCTAGAAAACCAACACGCACGCAGTAGCTTCAGGTGATGTATTTTTGATGAATTAATTAGCTTTATTAAAAAAGAAACCTTTGGTCAACAATATTTCTCTGAATTAAAAGTCACGAAATGCGTACATATTGGGAACGCACATTGAACACAAACGCACGCACATAGACCTATAATGAAAGTAGTAACGAAACATAATGTAGAACTTTACTTTTCGGAATTTATCTGGTCTTAAACAAAGCCAAATTTTCCTTTTTAGAGGTTTTACATGCAAGCTACTTATTTTCAGAGTAAAGAAAATTATCTATATATATTTACCTCAGAGTTTGGTAGATGGCTCCCTTAGGGTTATTCAATTCCTGCTAAAACTAACCTATGAATACTGATATATATTCTTAATTACGCTCTATTCTTTACTACAGCTATAAGTTTCCATGCGTAATGTAGCAAAATGTTTTTCAATCTCTATTCTACTGTGATATTTGTTTTTAGTTCAGACATATTGTTAATAGGAATTAGCATAATTTATCTTTTCTCACAAGATCGAAACAGTTGGTTCGATGTAAACATGATTATAAGCTTATCCCATAAGTAATGCCGTATTTCTGTGAGGAAAAGAACGATAACATATCTGGAACACTACCATTAGTCAGGAAAATAGTCTCCACCGGATTCCACGACACTCTGCCACCTGTCAACCAGTTGCTGAATCCCCCGCTGAAAAAAGTCACCGGTTTTGGAGACAAAGAACTGAGTCACTGTTCGTCGCACGTCATCCTCATTTTTCAGTGTTATCCCGGAAAGATGGTTTTGCAGGCTGTGAAAGTAGTCTGTTGGTGCAAGATCTAGTGAAAACGCCGGGTGGGGGAGTTCTTTCAGCCACATTCCTCGATCTTAGCACATGTCCTTGCCGTGCGTGGCCGCGCGTTATCACCGTGGATGAGCACACCCTTGGATTAACAAGAGCAGGGACGTTTCTCCAACAACGCAGTCCGTAGGCGTTCAAGCTCCTAACAGTAGACATCTGCATTGATGGTCTAGTTGCGTGGCAAAAGCTCAATCCCATGGATATCCCACTAAACACTCAACATCACTGTGCAGGGGTGGAGAGCCTGTTTTGGCACAGTTCCTGCGTCCCCTTTAGATGCCCATTGCCGTTTGCATGTAGTGTTATGGTAGAGAACCCACTTTTCATCTCCTGTCACCATTCTGTCCAGAAATGGCTCACGTTTCTGACGGGTGAGCAAGGAACTGCAGATGTCAAATCGCTGCTGCATCTGTTGAGGCGTTAACGCATGGGGTACCAATTTTCCGAGTTTCGACACGTACCCAAGGTCTGCAGATGATGATGAACGGTCGAATGGGTGACATCGAGTTCGCTGGACAGTTTGCATTGGATCTGTCTCCATTGCTGCTCGCAGGGCATCGTTGTCCAGCTACACAGGCCTCCCTTCTCGTGGCTTATCGGCGACGCTGATGTTCCCAGACCGAAACCTCTGGAACCACCTCTGGCACTTTCACACATCCACAGTGCCCTGACCATATACATGATTAATGTTTCGTGCCGTTGCACTTGCTGGATGTCCCTGGTGAAATTCATATGCCGTATGTGGTCCTCCGACACTGCCATGATCAAACATAACTCACACTTCCAAAACGTGGAGTAGACCATTCTCCTTCTACACACTGTTGCCCAATGAAGTGCCCTATATGACTTAGCTGTGGCACGTGCCGTCTACTTCACTATTCGCTCATCAGATGGCGTCATTGCAGCAGTCATCGCACATACATTACTTATGTGATACCCAGGTATATATATATACTCTCATTAAAAGTAACAAATTAACTCTTTCTACTACCCTGACATTTTTAACCTCCTTATAATTTAAGAATTATTGGGTAGGTACAAAACTTCTATCCGTTTTGACATGTCACAGGCTAGTGGAGTACTGAACTGCCAGTGTATGAATTGGTCGCCAAATAATCGGGGGAACATTAGAGCAGCTAGAGCCACAGGTAGTGAGCGTGGACGAGCAGACAGGGACAGTGCATCGTGTTGGTGAAATGGAGACCGATATGAAGTACATTAGACATTGTTTACATTTTGAGTTCGATAAAAGCAGTAATGAGGCCGCATCGTGCCGTGTGTGGTGAAGATGTAGTTGACGATAGCACATGTGTTACTCGTCTGTAGTTTCCAAAATTCGGGAACGGAGACAGCAGCTGTCGAAGTCAACCACGATCTGAACATCCATTACTGTTTTCCGAAGATCTCGATCAAGCCATACCAAACAGGCTGAATTCAACTATAGAGATATTAGCGGGAATCTTACATATACACAGGACAACAGTTAAGATGGCTCGATTCGCTGGGTTTCACAACAAAATTCGAACGTTCGGTTTCTTCAGAAGATTACAACTCAACAGAAGGGGCACGTCGCGATCTGTGTTGCCTTGCTTTCCTGATACAAAAACGACCTGTTCTTGACACACATCGCCACAGGTGATGAGAAGTAGGTTCTGTATCGGAACGTAAAGCGTCGAAGGACTGTGTGTCATGTTTCTGATCCGCCTCCATGGACATCCAAACCAGAACTTCATCCTAAGAAGGTGATGTTACGTGTGTGGTGGGTTGTCCAAGGCATAATTCACTAAGAGGTACTGCAAGATAACCAAACTGTTAATGCCACCTTCTATTGTCAACAGTTAGACAGGGTGCGATCAGCATTGTGATCGACGCAGCTAGGCCTCCTCAATCGCCAAGGAGTCATCATCCACCATGATAACGCAATGCCACATGCTGCTGTCATCACCAATCAAAAATTGATGGATTTTAGTTGGGAGATTTTTACTCTACCCACTCTATTCTCCTGACTTGGCCCCTACAGACTACCAGTTATTTTTCCTGCCTTGCAAAACTCTTTTGCTCGGAAAGTCTTTGACGATTTGGAGGCTGTAAAAACTGTTCTACAACAGTTCTTGGACTCCAAACCTCAGGACTTTTATCGGCGTGGAATTTCTCTGCTACCGGAAAAACGACAAGAGGTCATCAACTATGCACAGTTTTGAGTGAGTTCCATTTTACGTTGTTCGCAATTCCATTTGCACATCAAAACGGGTAGAACCTTTATATGTAGCGAATACATGAATACAAACAATGTTGAGCGCTCATGACGCTCAGATTAATATAAATGTTATGTAATCACGAGTATTCACTCTGATTAGAATTACATAATGTTAATATATCCAAGTCCTACTTCCTTGCCTACCCGATATCCTAGTCCTCCTCACCGCACCAACCCAAACCCAAATTTTCAAAAATACAAGTGTATTACATTAGCAATCACAATTATATTCTCTGCAAGTTTCAAATGAGACAATACACACTATAATAGTTAAATATTCTTCAATAGTTTAACTAAACAGGGATTATTTATAACAAACAAAATTGGAGCGAAGCGCAGAGCAATAGTACTAAAATCAGTTTGGTCAAACCGTTCTTACGTGAAACGCGTTTTTGTGTTTAAAAACTGAGTTTCGTTACCACGGAAACAGAAAATAGTTCTATAACTGAATTTAGTCTAACATTCAAGGATAGTTCCCCATACAATCCTACCAAGTTCGAGGTACATTGGTCTAACCGTTCTCACGTAATATGTGAATATGTATAAAACAATTAAGTCTTGTTATCATGGTAAACGGTACATAGTTCACCCATCTAATTTGGTAGAGCCTAAGACAATTCTACCAAGTTGAAAGCGTATTGGTGCAACCGTTCTTTCATTATGTCCAATGAAACTTGTAGGAAATACGAAAGATGTCGAATAACAATAAGTATAGGAATCTTAGGTATATTTACCGTTTTAGCAAGGATCTCCGTCTCGACTCAACACTTCTAAAATTGTATTACTCTTACGTGAGATCACAGCTAGAATACTCCTGTATTATATGGACACCGAACACTCAGAAACTTGTTAAAGTAATAGCGAAAATCCAGTGCAAATTTTTGAAATTATTAATGTATAGAAAAACCACATTATATCCTGCATACATGTCATACAGGGAATTAGTGAGCAATTTTAATATACAAACTTTGGGACAAAGAAGGCATCTAAACGATTTACTATTCCTGTACAAATTAATACACAATCAAATTGATTGTATTGATTAAATCCCGAAAATTTCATTCAAGTTCCGAACACTAAAACAAGATTGAGTAATAATGGAACATTCTATTGCATAAAGCAAAGGACTGAAATCCTATATAAATTCCCAATTTGGAGAATGAGTGCTTTCTACAACAAAATTGAACCGAAAGTTAATGCACATATATTTGGAATGATTGACAAAGTATTTAAAATAATTGCAGGTGAAGTAATATGATTGTTTCTTATATCTGTAATGTAGACGCAAGCACTATAATTAGGCATATTGACTGTTGTGTTATGTTTCTGAATAAATAAATAAATAATAATTGAGACTCGTTTCCATGGAAATGGTAATAACTTGAAGATTCTAGTGAGGAAAAAACGTGTCTACTCTATCACTATATCAAGTATGGACTGAAGACGCCTACCCATTCTTATATAATGTTTGAAAATGTGTTCTTATTAAAGTATCGTTACCATGGAAACCGAGCTCTAATGAAAAGATACATGACGTCAGACGGATCGAGAATTTATCACTATGCCAAATTTGGTGAAAATCCGTTGAACGCCCTCGGATAAAATTACGAAGAACGAAACGCAAATTCTGGGAATATAACAGCTTTAAAATAGTAATTAAATGCCTAACAGATATCTTAACATCTGCAACACCAAAGTACAAACCGAGCGGTTGTGATTAAGCTTATAGAGCGTTAACTTACCAGTCTCAAGATGCTGGGAACTATCTCAGTGGCCAACTATCCGGACTGATATTTTTCCAGGATTTTCCACAGTCGGATTAGGCAAATACCGGGATAGTACCTTCAAACTAGGCCCTGATTCACTTCCCTCCAATTGGCCGCGGTGACTCAGTGGTAGAGCACTCACCTCTGGTGTGAGGGATCAGGTTCCATCCCGGTTTATCCCATGTGGGCTTTGTGGTGGACAAGCACCGTTTTCTCAGGATTCTCCCGTTTCCTCCCACTTTTTTCATTCCGTCAATTCTCCCATCATCATCCATACAGCCTGAGCCAAAGTTGCCTAAATAAATTCAAATTCAAAACAAGAGTACAACAGAAATTAAATTAAACGCATTATTAAATTCAATATTATTTAATTCATTAATTTATTACTGCAGATAGCACGTGCGATCTACCTTCAAGTTGCAAAAATCAGAAATCAGTCCAGCGCCACCTTTGTCGCACAATAGCCTGTTCAGTAAATAATCCATGAATCCTTTTTTTAAAGATACAAATACACGTAGAAAAAACAAAAACAAGTTATGCTCCATTAACCTTCGACCCCTTGAACAAAAGCACCCACAAAAACCAATTTTCTCTCCTCTACAAAATATAATTATCGAAATAGTGGATAATTATCCTTAAAATACTGACACCGCAAAAACTTGTTTGTATTTCGTGTTGCATAAACTTCCAGGAAAACCAAACTGTTCCAAAAGCTCAAATCACCTGCTAAAACCAGAGATGCAAGAGTCCGACGTTGAAAAAAAAAGCTTATTGAATCACAAGCAAAGCCAGAACCACAATAATTAATGAAAATAATGATTGTTTTCTGAAAGTGAGTTATGAAACAAAGTATTAAAGAGTAATCTAATTCAAGAAATGTCAAAAATAAAGTGTTTAAATTTTCTAAAGTTAAGGAAAACTAACCGTTGTAAATGGAGAATGATAAGGTTCTTATTGTTTACGTTATTTCTGCTCATTTCAACATTCATTTTATTATGAACGATTATGTATATATAGATTAGTATTATATTTATCATACTTATACGAGGGATATTCTTTTTTCAAGTATCAGCGAGTTGAAAACAAACAAAATTTTGTTTCTTAAATTGTATTTGTCCATTAGGCATAGGCATCTTTGGCTCATGCTGGGAGAGAGCAGGGAGAACATATGGGAGGTACGGAGGTCACTACCTAATTTAAAAGTACTAGCAGGCATTAGCCACCATGAATGTGGTGAGGTTTTTGTCTAGAGCAACGTTTCTCAACTTTTTTCATTCCGCGACCCCCTTTTACTATGTCTTCTGACCTTCGACCCCCCAAACGTACTTTTCTTGTTTATAATAAGTGGTTTCGTTTACTATGCTTGTGTTGAAGCCTTCAGGACGCTATTTAATATACACACTCCTCGCGACCCCCTTGCACACAGCTCTCGACCCCTCTGGGGGTCGTAACCCCCCACGTTGAGAAACCCTGTTCTAGAGGGAAAGTGCTGAAAGATGAAGACCGATGAATCATATGAATGCACTTTCTCCTCTGTAGTAGAGATACAGAAGAGTCACAGAGAAAAATTTAGAAACATCAATAACTTTTCATTTTCTATGGAAAATATCACAAGTTACTGCTTTTTATATATAGTCTGTCTATGTGCTATGGTTTTAGAGCGCTAAGCGGTTGGAAGAACAACAGCTTGGAGTGAAATATAGGAGGGGAGCAAGCAAAGCCTAACTAGCCTTCCAGACATCTTCCGTTCAAAGAGGTGCAACACATCGAAAGAGCATACTGGCCATCATAGACTTCTGACTTTCGAAACCAGAGTCCGCTACATCTTTTAGTTCAATTGAATTGTATTTATGGCATTTAGGCATCTAAGGCTCAGGCCGGGATGGGGGAGGGGAAAAGACTCGGGAAGATGTGGACCAGGATCTATATAGAAGGTGTCATCCCGGCATTTGCCTGGTGTGACTGAGAAAAATCGTAGAAAATTTATCAGGATGGTCGGTCGCTGGGATTGAACCCATGATCTCCCGAATGATATGTCAACGCTCTACCACTGAGCTACGGTGGCTTGGTGGCTTTCATTTGAAATAGTTCCAAAAAGGTTAAGTTCTACAACATTTCACCTTTGTTGCCATGGTACCCCGATGAAACAAATGTTGCCATGGTACCCCGATGTTCCGCCCTACGTTAATGTAGCAACAAAAAAATTTCGTGACAATATTATTTGAAATAAGCGGATAGCACTCAACACTTATTAACAGTGAAAAGACATTCCCATGAATTATAGAATAATAATAATATGAAATTCCAGCAGCAATTAAATTACTGGATTCAAGGCGAAAAGCATGGAATATTTGTTTGCATTCACTGCCCACAAGCACTACGCTAAGCGACACACATGCTCCATGGAGAAAGAAAAAATGAACGTGAATCTTTGAATACCATTCTCCCGTGTGATGATTTGTTTATGTTTATCACCAAGGTAGCCAACAATCCTGAGAAGTCTCGAGGCCATTCATAGTTTTCAATACTTACCCACGCAAGCTTAAGATAAGTTTGGTTTTCAGTTGATTTTAGTTTGTGTAGTTACGATTGATGTTACAAGCTTGATTCAAGCTTAAAATTAACTGTACGTGTGACGTCATTAGTTAAATAGTCTATTGACATCACGATGTACTGGATCAGCACGAAATAAAGACCCCTCCACCGCGGATCGAACCTGGAACCACTAGCTCTGAAAAGAAGAGTGTTAACCACTCGACCATGAAAGAGCTCAGTAAACGTTAAATCAGAAGAGTGGAAATTTTGAATGTGTTTTTTTCGGTTAAAAAATTATTGAATTTCAAGCGAAAAGACACTCGAACGCCTCACGCGAAACATTCACGCTTTAGACAGAAAATACGATCTCTTTAGAAGGGACTCCAATGCTTTATTGATGTACTTTATTCTTGAAACTCGGTAAGGGCGATTTATGGTTTTAGGGTGGTTCACAATGCATCATAATTATGTGCTATATAGTGAAGTTTCTTTTCCGCCATTTGTTACCGCGAAGATTATCGAAAGACAAAATGTGATGTTAATAACGTTTAGTTTAAAATTACAACAGAAGACCTCATAATTTTTTTCTTTGACAAATAAATTTCAGAAGACGTAAACAGTAAGGAACGTTGTTCTCAAAGTACCTGACGGGACGAAAGAGACCCTTCTGAGCTAGCCTATGGGATAAAGATTTGAATGGCTAGCCAGGAGGTAACAGGTTCAATTCTCAACGAAATCAACATTTTTATGTTTTTAATCCATTAGAACATAACTTTCCTTTCTTATAGTACACTGAAGTTCTCCTGGCACAAAAAAGCACACAAAAAATTCACCAAAAATGAACTTTATGTGAACCTACTAAAAATGTAAGATGTTTGTGTGATCAATGTGTCTTTTTATTCACTTCTTACACTTAGTGCATATTTTGCGCATATTAAGTTAAGAGTTCACATAATCTAGAGTTCCTTTTCAGATCACTTTCAGTACTATTACGTGAACATTTTGTGCATAAAATATTAGGTATCAGCACACCACAAGTTCATGTGTTGTATACTAAAGATGTGGCATACTTCATATTAATATCACGAGAATTTCATATATTATGAACTACACACGTGGTAAAACTAGAACATAATGTGAACCTTTTTCCGGACATATTATGCACTTTAAATATACTATGATTTTCAGTGTACTTATGACTAAGTGTTCCCCTTAGCTTGTTTTTATATTTTCAAATTTTTTATTGTGTCATTTTCATGTTTAAAAGATGAATGTTTCATTTGAATAGATGGAAATTCATCGACAAAAGATGACATTTCCATCGAAAAGAAGTTCCATAGAGCCATTCTTTTTTTTCAGCTGAAATTTCTCATCTTTTCTCCGAAAAAAAAAATCCTTTCTGAAAGAGTGGACCCTCTTTCCGCTCTCGTAAGATGAAGTATTCCTCACAATTCAAGCGGAATTTCGCCATCCTGAATTTAGTAGGTAACGTTGAATAATAATCACAAAATTTTCATTACTTGTTATTATTATTATTTTAATCGAGACAACATAAAGTTCTGCTGACTGTTCGTTGGAAATTCATGAACAGTGAGGGTATTATGTATTGTCCCTTCGTAAACAACAGAATTGTGGTCAAATATTTACGTGAATTGAACTTGGTCGTCGCTCTGTATCTGAAGAGCAAATATACAGTCTATTAGTATTCATGGCATCTTGACCAGAATCAGTTTACATTTAGACTCCACTGACATCCACCTCGTCAGAGAGGAAAAGAGAGAAGTGGAGTTTAAGCAAAGACATTTCTAGTTGACAGGTAACGCGGAAATGAAACTTGTAGCTTCATCTAACTAAAATTCACAGTCAGAATTGTTGAAGTTTAACTAACGAAACATTTATGGATTAAATATACAGGGTGACTGCAAATCTACTCTAACTGAAAATATACCACGTTATACAAATCCCAAGAAATATTACAAAAAATTCTCTCGGATGAAGAAATTTTCGAGATATTAAAATGAAGAGGTGGCAGCACTATAGAAGAGTAGAAGACAAACCCCTGTACGTTACACGTTGATTTAACGTCCATAATGTCGATGAACGCCAACCTTTTCAACGTTGTATTCAAAGTTATCCAAACGATTACACGTTTAAACTTATTATCAGATACGTCGACTGCACAAGCCAAGTGATCAAAGTGACATTGACGAATAAAAAAAACTTTGAGATAATCAATATAATATATAGCTCCATGGTTACTGATTGACCGACTCACTGACTAATCATCAAAATTCCCAGGCCAAACTACTGGAGCTAGAAACACCAAATTTGGTATGATGGTGTAGGACCATGAGTAGGTAACGGAAATAATCCGACATTTTTAAAAATTCGCCATCTTGGATCCAAAATGGCCGCCAAACTCATTGCTGTATAGAATACACAGCCTAAACCGCTGGGGCTAGCAAGGTGAAATTTCGTATGAAGGAATATCATCACTAGTAGGTACCGGTAGAGAATATATTACAAAGTATCTCCAAAGACGCCATCTTGGATCCAATATGGTGGACTTAAAAATCAATTTTACACACCGTTCGAGGTAGAGATATGAAATTTTATATGAAGGTGTACTATCACAAGTAGGTCACGACAATATAAAAAAAAACGTCCAAAAAGTCGTCAACTTGGATCCAAGACAGCCGCCCAAAAAACATTTTCCAAACCATTGAAGCTAGAGAAACGAAATTTTGTATGAAGGTAAATGACCAAGGGTAGATTGCAATAAATGGGGCAAACCGGGACGCAGCCTCCCCACCCCCCGTGGGAGGGTCCAGATCGACAACATGGTGGTGCAGTCCCACAGAGAGATTCTGGTTAAGATAAAGGAGGCACAGCCCCCCCAAAACTCCTATGTTGGGAGCGCAGCTCCCATGGAGGCCTGGGGCCAGCGTACCCAGCGAAGCAAAACGAGCCTTTTATATATAACCCTAAATAAGTTATGTCACACAAAATTGTCATATTTTGTATATGGACATATTAGGGTCCAAAGTTGCTTTGTACAAAATATGTCAATTTTGTGTGACCTACATTTAGGGTTATACATAAAAGATTACCTTAAACATTTTTGTATTCGTCAATGACACTTTGATTACTTGCATTCTGGACTCTTTATGTGTGATAGTTTAGTAGATAAGATTATAAACTATTTATCTACCAAATATCGGCCCGGGATTCCTACGGCGAGGGAGAAACTGAACACAATACTAAATTTTGAAAATTAGGAAACTATGTGACAAATTCAGGGAGCATGGCGCAGGCATTAAACAATTAATTTTCAGTCAAAAGAGAAAGAATCAAAGAAAAGAAAAACATGCCAAAGATGGAACCAGGTGTTCGTCATGTGAAGGTATCGATAACGGTAGAGGACGTAACGCACAAAAAGTTTATTTAAAATAGTTTTGATAGAGAATAAACCAAAGCATATAACGGTGTTAATGAAACAGCTCTTACGACCCGTCGACATCATACTCTTTGATGTGGACATTCTACTTCCAATATCTAAAATGTATGCCTCACAGATAGGTTCAACACGATACTCTTGTTCTCTTCTCAGGGATTTACCGTAGAATTCTTTATAGTTCTTAGTAGAATGCAAGGTGAAAATACTCTTAATCATCCAATAAGCAAGATGCCTACTTTAAATGGACTCGGGCTTATGCACACAAGTGAGACGAAACTTGCTTTAGTAATGTTTGATAACGAGCACTCTGGCAAACAAAGCCAACGAAGATCAAAATCTTAGTTTAGCCCTTTAAGGCAAATGAAACTAGCGAGTGAACGCTATTATTTTATTAGAGAATAAAATTTCCAGTAACATAATCTGCATACATCTATATGCTTGACAAAACTTTTACCAAATGGTGCAACATTTCATATAATTCTGATTTTATCATTATAATATCAGATCTTCCAATGAAACCATAAATAATTAAAAAGTAATTCCAATTTATCAACAATTAGTAAACTTCAATCGCTTTATCATTTTAGTGAGAACACACGCAAAATTCCTTAAAAACGGCCAGCGCATAAGCTTAACAATTCAACCACCATTCATCAAGTTCTGGTAATAAAAAGGTTGACCACTCTTGCGTCATGTCAATAAAAGTTGTTCTATCCATCCAATTATCTCCTTTTATAAACCATAAACCATATATATATTCATTTCATTTTATCTTTAACAACAATATAAAAGCGATATTAAATCGACATATTTAATTTCTGTTTCTTTATAACAATGTAAACATTAATTAAATCTCAAATTTTAAATAACAGATTAACAGCACATTCAATTGCTAATCAATTCTAAATAATACTTCCGCACTGCGATAACATATATACCTGTATATGTATACGTAGTCCATATCACAGGTTTCCTATATATAAAAACAGTATTTACACAAAATGATTTTACAAGAGACGTAGTTGACAAGAAGCGTAGAGAGGATGTGGGCAACGTAAAAGTAGATGTGTGTGTGCGTTTAGAGAGCAATAGCAAAGTTAATTTAGAAGTTGAATTTAAGCAGAATATGAAAACTAAAATGTTATTTTGCCAATAAATAGGGTATCAATCATTATGCCAGTCACGGTGGCATCCATGTGCCTATGATTGTCTAACCCATCTCCCTGAACGCTTAAAACTCTTCTAATGTACGCTTTGATCGATGGCAAAGACATTCTCTTAAGTCCAGTATAGGAAGTTCGTTTATATAGTTCCAGAAACAGTAATTTCCAAGCTAGGTAAAAAATCTTCCTGCACGTAAATAAAAGTGGAAGCTGTGACAGGAAATGTCTGAGTAACGCATCTGGAATAACCTGGCGTTTTCTTGTGCAAGCGGTGTCTATGATTGACTTTTGTGGGAATTGAACTAAAGAAGGTTTCTTTTTAAACATATTCACCAGATGAAGGAGGTAATGACGCCTAAAAGTAGGCCATTCCCATCCGATTTCCAATTCCTTCCTCTAAAGATTTGGTCGCCAAGGAACGTATTCGTACTCCATCTAATTTGAGACGTGGGTTTGTCCATAGATGGATGGCTGTCAGACCCGTAAATGTAAACTGCACAAAAGACATTCACTCAGCCAGTAGTAACAATGAAGAATTCAAATCTTTATATTATACAGTAGTTTTTGGTCTCTAAACTGAATGAAATATTGCGTTTAACAGATATTTCCCCCTATATGTCGTGGCGGAAAAGCAGTATTGACAATTTACTTCGCTGAATTTAATTTAATTTATTTATTTATGGACTCTTAGCACTTTTGGCTGAGATCGGGATGGGGTATGTAGAGGATGGGGAAGATATGGTCCAGAGCCTCACTTGAGGTACTATCTTGGCATTCGTCCCGCGAAACTTAACGAAACATGGAAAACTCAAGTCAGGATGGTCGTCCCACATATCTACTCATTTCCAATGCTACGTTACCGCCTGAACCACGGGGTCTGGGTATCAATTTAGTTTGTTAATTAGCCAACTGAAAGTATCATACGGCTAAATTCTTGATATACGATAGTTTTTAGGAAGATGGGAAGTTCCTTCACTAATGATTTAGAAAGTTTAGTCATTGTTTAAATTAATACTTACTTACTTTCAAGTATCTAATGTTGGCTGCTTATAGTCTTAAATCGTAACTGAGCAACAGTGACGCAGTAGCAAGAGCGTTAGCATCATACTCGGAAGGTTCTGAGATCAATACCAGCAACGAATTCTCCTCGTTGAGGTTTCTCCAGGATATTTTCTCAGTCAAATCAGACTAATGTCTCAGTTAAATAGACTTTGGCTGTCTCCTATCCACAGCTTTTCCTCTGCCCTATCCTCGTCTGAGCCAAAGATACCCAAAATACAAGTACAACCCTGTACAACCAACAGCCCTAATTTGTATTAGGTATGAAGTAACAACTTTGACGTTAAGAAAACGCACCTAGAAATAAACAAAAAAGTAAAGGTAGAAACCAAACGTTGTAACACTAAGGTAATTTGGTAACACTGTTTAACAAGATAGAACCAAGGTTCGCTTCTTTGTAACCATAAGTTATTTGAACCATCGCTTGGAATACAAACAAAAAATTCTCTTGCTCTTCCCTCGTGTCTCTCCTTCTCAGTATACGTATATGTACTAGCATGTCTTGTATGTTTGTCGTCTGTGTCTCTCTATATGTGTTAGTTAGACATGTCTGTGTTAAGGATTTCAAACACGTTCAAATGTCACATCAAATAATAAAAAAAATACATACAAAAAATAACGTAGGGAAAAAATTCAGCAAAGGCTACATTATTATGTAACTTAGCAGATTTAAGGCGACGTGAATGGAAGCAAAGATCTGTATCGTTATTAATTTCCACCCGAAAGAGAGAAAAAAAGAAGGGGGGGGGGGGAGAAAGAAATGAAAAAGAGAGGGAAAGCAAAAATGAAAGCGATAACACAGAAGAGACCACGTTAAAGGAGAGGTCAAAACGTGACGGAATTTCAGAATCACAAAAGTATAAGCCTTCTCCGATGGTAAACGTAAAATATTTTCTCCACGTTTTGACTTCTTTCTCTCCCCCTTTTTGTGCTCTTTCTCTCTATTTCTCTTATTCACTCTTTCTATGGCCTATTTCCAACTGCACATTTCGACGATGCCCAATGTGAAAGAAAAGTCGAAGTATATCTGCGTTGTAAGTTGTAACGTTTTAACAATATTTCTTTTCGACAAGTAATACAAAGCTACAAAAGAAACACCTGTGTTAACGTAATTCAAGTTTAACACTGGGAAGGGATACGGATGGCTACCAGGTTTGTGTACTGCTTTAACTCAAACGGTTCATTGTTACGGGTTAACCCAGACCTTTAACACTGAACTTGCGATGAACGATGTTAAATATTGTTCGGTGTTGATCCAAAATAATTTAAGTGTCGTAGAAGCAAAATCACTAGCGTTAAATAATCAGCAGAAAACATTATTTTTTATTTTTGTAGCATTACAAAATATATGCTGTAAAGTCCCTTCCAACATTAGACAGAAAAATCCATTCTTAAGGCTGAATTCGAACCAACAATCAGGTGGACGCAGATCTAATGTTTTAATACGACCGGTGACCTTAAACATGAGATATTTCACAAGTATTTCCCATCTCGTAAAAAGCATGTTGTCCTACATTAAAATGCGAACTGTCAAAGCAACCAAATGCATAACGAAATTCATTTTTCACAATTCTACTTACCTTCATTCATTGTTATTTTTATAAGACTCTATCTAGCCAATAACAAGTCTTATTATACACTGTTGCGTTTGAACAGTGTTTCTTTCAGGGGTGACGGAAACAGGAGTTTGAACCACAGAGCAGAAAATATTCGACGCAGAAAAGTTTTTAACAATAGTAATAATATATGGAAATAGGCTCCTATCCCCGGAAAGAACAAAAACAAACCCAAGGGTGTACAAATAACAGCCGATTAAGGTAATCTAATTGTCGGAGGCGTTAGGCAATATTCTATCATGGGGTCACCGGGTCAATGAAGTCATTCGCGTCAGGTTTCAAACCGAGTCACTTATGTCCGGGTCAGGCCAGGTCATCGGGTTACCAAAACTAACCCGGTTTCAGCTCTGCCGAAGACTTGCTGCAATTTTCTTTTTTCTTCTTGTGTCCCTTGTCAATTGAGAGAGAGAGAGAGAAAAAAATGCCCTGAATTTTTTAACACAGGGTGAGGCGAAAGTAACACACATTTTATTTTATTTGATTTCAGTAGTGATGTGCAGGTACACGACTTTTGGGGAAGAGAATCGGGAAAATATTTCTGTTCCGGTCTTAACTTTTATGAATTTCAGTAACGATTTTCGGGATTTTTTTTTCGAAAGTTCTGGCATTCAAGAAACATTGAGAATCAGAAATTCTCAAGACATGGGGAAATATAAAAAAAAATCGTGAATACCCGCCCATTTGGGGATTTACGACAATTTTCTGTCCTGAAAATTTCTCGATTCTGATCAAATTTTAGTACATATTATAAACATTAAATTAATTAATATATCGACGTATTCAAAATTACCAGATTAACGCATTTATTCATCCCGTCCTTATATATATGTAGTAAATTTAGGAAATATGCCTCAATTTTACCGTCTTTACAATGAACTATTCGACCACGTGGAAAAAAGTCAATTAAATTATTTTCAAAAAGAAAGGAAGAAAACTAATTTAATTTTCATTATTCTTAAGATGAGTGTATCCCCATTAATTGTTAATTTACGAAATTAGAGGCCAAAGAAAGGGAATAATAAAAATTGAATAATACTAAAAAAAAAAATCTTAAATTTCACTAATCAATTTCATAACCCTTTGAAGGAAAGCTTGGAACGTTTAATTGCTAATGTACAGATTTACGCGCTACACTTTTATGCTGGAAGGGTTAATTTAGGAGACAGAAGAAATCCATTTCTTTATTATTCTCTGAAATAAGAGAGAGAAAACCCTCACAATAAAGTTTAATGTCCACTTTTTGAAAATAATAATAGTCGTAACTGAAATTCTTCTCGGAAATACACTCAATATAGAGACAACGAGGGAAAAATAAAAAGGGGAGAGATAATGTCACGTAGCCATATAGGAGAAGAATTATATACACCCCTTCCCTACACACACACACAGAGTGAGAGAGAGAGAGAGATAGCAGTAGAGAAATTAGGAATGAGAAACTATAAGAGAGAAATCATAGCATCTCTTCGTTTCTTTTTAGAGAAAGGAAATAAAAGCTACAGAAAATGGTTGGATTAGTATTCCTAAGAAAAAATAGCAATATTTTTTATATAGTCGTTTGTTGTTACTGCGAGAGTGCAATATAATTTCTGGAAGCCAAAATGCCGCTGACACAAATGTACTTTATGATGACGTAAAACGCCACTTCCAATTTCTTCCTGCCTTCCTCTCTTGTGCACTGAAACGGTGCCGCTGCAGAATCGCAGTCGTTCAGAAGACACTCAAACACACAGAGCGAGAGGTTTCAGAAGACAGTTCCATTCTTTTACTCTCTCTCTCTTTCTCTCTCCGTTTTCTCCTTTCAATGTCTTGGAAGCAATTTCATCCGTACTTCAGATCCACAGCAGACAATACGGTTTCGTGAATTAAAGTTATTTTCCTCTTTTTTTTTTTTTTAGAAAAAAGGACAGTCGGTTTATTTTCTATCACATTTCGAATATGACAAATAAAGGCACTGTTTTGAAAATATGTTTCCTGGCTGAATTTGGATCGCTAATTAACGTGGTGATGGTCATTTGTTTTTGCAATTGATTCTTCTAGGCTCTATTAACCCTTTTGGTTCGAACTCAGAGGCCGACCATTCTACTAACGTTTTCCAGGGTTTCTCCCCCAGTTTCACCAGGCGAATGTGGGAATTGTACTCTAAGAAAAGCTCTGGGGGAGAGCTTTTCTCATGCTCTACCTAACTCATCCCGGCCTAAGCCAAATATTCCAAAGCGCCTTAAGTAAATTCAAATCATTAACCCTTTTCAAGGCGTGGGTGAAACCCCTCCTAATCACTGCATCGGTTTTGTTTATAGCTTATTTTAAAAGTAAGCCTAATAGGGAGTAGATTTAAAAGGCTCTCTCAACTCATTTTCTGGTAAAAAGTTTGGAAAGAAATACGAAAATGTATAAAATTGTTTTGATTTTCAAACTATAGCAACAGCTGGCAACCCTGATACAGTTCGGAGAGTGGTCAACCTTCAGCTAGTTTATTTATACTTTTTTTTTTTTTACTATTCAATTTTTAAACCTTGGCCTTAATGAGCCCAGTCACTAATGTACACATACATTTCCTTTCAGCGCTCAAGTGTGATTTCAGAGAACCTAAGTTTTCAAAATTTACGTTCTTGTTTAAATAGAAAATTATCACAGAGAAGCGGGCTGAACACGACTTGTTTTATATAGTTTATCAACATTAATCTCAATGTTTAAAAGGGGTAGGTAAGTCTCCGACCAGCGATAAGGTCGCGAACAGTTGCTAAAGTTTGTCAAATTGTTTGTCAGCATTTTCGTATCTCTTCCCGGAATGAATGAATGAATTTTATTTATGGCCTTCAGAGACTTAAAGCTCAGGCGGATTTTTCTCGGAAAACGGATTGAGAGAGAAGAAAGCATTACATATTCACATTACATTTGGAATGAGGTGTAAACGAAAGTAAATACAACGATTAGTTGGGGTGAATAGTAATGTGACAATTTTTTCCATTTCACACATGTGCGTTGTGAAAATGTTAAAGATGCGTAGCAGATGACGCAATTGTTAAACAAGTAACAATCAACACAGTAATTAGCGACCTGAAATCAGCCAGGAACCCGTTTTCACAATAATCTAACTCAAGTAACAAAAGCACTTCCCTTGTAAGTCAAAAACACATGGAGAAAAGTACTGACGGATATAAACACGCCATGCCATAACAGATCAATTATTTTGTGATTATTTATTGAATTTGCGTTTATTAATAGTCAATAAAAACGAATGGACTAAATCCTAAGTCATAAGGATTAGTCAGTGATTCCACCATCCCCCCATCCTATGTCACCCCCAAGTTCTCGACAACACTCTCCCCACAAGTTTAAAATTTTTGCGGTCAAAAATCGATAGAAACCATGAATAACTTCACTTACACCCTCCCAATTTTGACTTTCCCCCCAAACTGAAAATCCTGGCAGAATTCCTGGGATTAGGAGATCTGAGTACCACTCCTTGTTCATATTTTCAAAGATGCTGTACATAAACAAACGATAGCCAACAATGAAATTTTGGAAAGTGAAAATAATAATACAGGACTTATGAATGTGTACCAAATGAACTACTTAAGATTTTTTTAATTGTTTATTTTAGCTGAGAAATTTGAATACCCCCGTAATGCAAGATATCATACACCAGGCTTCAAATTTCTCGTCTATAAAAGAAGGTTTTCAAATTGTGTATTAGTTCATTTTAAAAGCATTCATAAATATCATCAGGGGACACACGCTTTCCAAAATTTCATTTTTTTTGCCAGTTGTCCAGTATTTTTTTCTTCTTAAATATGAACACTGAGTAGGTACTGATGCCTCTGAAAACGACACCTCTCAACAAGCCTTCTTCTGAGCATTGACGTAACTAGAATTCTACCCCCTCCCCCTTGCAAAAACCTTTTAGAGCTCTTGTCGTAATGTCCTACGAGCAGCACCTTCCACACGAAATTTCATCAAATTCTTGCTGCGTGTAAAAAAACATAAACTAATTGTGCAGAACAATGTTGCCAGATTTCTAAAACGGAGATTCTCTCCACATTATGTGAAAATTCCCGTTCAGTCATTCTTTCGTTTTTACAAACTATGAGAGAAAGTTTTAAAAATCGAACTTTGGAGAGACTTTTCTTGTTATGTTTGGCATTAACTCATTTTTCATATATATTTTTTTTATATGCCACTTACATGGCTCCCGCAAAGCGGGATTTCGTGTCACTGTAATTACGCCCTTTCTTTCGAGGGTAGACAATGAGAGCATAGCAGATTTTGGTGCCATACCGACGTCTGATTTTCGTTTTATTTGTCTGATAACACCTAGGGAAATCTTTCGCAACGTCATTTCAGAATGATCAACAGCAGAAGTAGAACTAAACGTTTCCAATACCGATATGTGCACTTCGTATGTCCGATAAGTTGCATATTATGACAATAAGAAGTTAGTGTTCCATAATGTTCAACTTACAACTTATAATTGTTCAGTGTTACAAGTTTACACCAATTTCCAACTCCGAAGAATTTCCGTAGACCATTTCTATGAATTTGAGTGTACATTCACTGCGTTAATAAAGTGACACTCAGTTGCATTTGTAGTACAATAACGACTAAAATTCATAAACGTATGTTCAAAAAAGTATAATTTTATTTTTATTTTTAAATGAACACATTAGAAACCTTTTTTCTTACTCGTTATGCCACGTTTATGAAGTTTAAATTTTGTGCTAACAAATGCCATTATCTTTACTGAATGTACTTTAAAATCATAGTTGGCACAGTGGGTTAACTCGGTTTCTATATTTACTTTTATTAATATCAGTATGATGGGATTTACGACAATTTGATGTCAAAGATCAATGCTCACGTAGACCTATCTAAACGGATAACATTCTAAGTGGAAAATTTAATATACAGGGTGTCCATGAAATAATGGCGCAAACTTCGGGAGGGGGTTATTTACATCAAAACATGAAGAATAAATAAATTCAAAATTATGCATAGTTTCCGAGTTACAGGCGCTCAAAGTTATGGCGGTATCGCCACAAATGACGTCATAGCACGACACATAATGACGTAAGCGGTGTCGGCTTAGCAAATTACACTTAAAGTAGGGCCCGATAACCTATTTAAGCAATGTTTCTGTTTGACGGAGTGCCGCATAGACAGGTTATTTTCAACCTAAGAATTTCATTGTCAAGGAATTAAATGATTCAATAGGGCAAATATTTAAAACCTCCTCTAAGCTGTATTCAAAACTTATAAACATAACTTAAACAGATGAATTGGGTCCTACTTCGAATGTGATTTGCTAGGCCGACACCGCTTACGTCATTACTTGTCGAGATTGTGTCAGCGTCTGTAGCTCCGGAACTATTCAGATTTCGGATTTTTTCTTTGTTCAAACGAACCTTTTCCTTGATTTGATACTAGATAATCACCTCCCGAAGTTTCCACCATTATTTCGGGGACATCCTGTATTTAAATTAATGGAAACAAAAATTACAGATGAAAAGTACTGGCAACCCTGCTGTTTGTTCACCTTTCACTAAAATATTTAACTTTTCACACTGGATTTCTTTCCTTGTTTTCACTGCACTTGCGCCATTACAGACCTAACAAGTCAAGGTAAAAGAATACAACTAGATATAAGATATGTTCCTTTTAATACTCACTAATAATTCTTTGTCTTGTGCAAACTATAACTTCATTCTTTGTCAAAATCTAATCGAGTATTATTTATTTAAAGTCAAAACTTATTATTCATATCATTTTGTCATTACACTTAAAAAAAGCAATGATAAATATATACTTTCCATTGGCATTCAGGAACTGCAAAGGACTTTTAATGACTCACAGACATAATATTTTTTATGGAAAGCTTAATAGCATTAATAAAGCTGGAGCTTGGAGTTCTAGTTTATTTGTTGACATAAATCGTATGAACTTTCTACGTTTTCATGATGAAAACGAAAGCAGAAATATATTTTTATGAAGCATCGTTTGTTTAATGGAGCCTCATCGAGTTGGTAGCACTAACAGCTCCATCTCTTATTTTAAAAACTAATTAGTTAAAAGAACAACACAAGAGTCATAATTTAGAGCTACAGTTTTGTTTTCTTGTTGTTATTCCTCAAAATTAAAATTTTATGGTAGAATGCTGCATATTTTATACGATGAATGAATCTTCCTAGAGTAGTTTTTGAAAGAACTATCTTCAATTATTTTCGGTGATGTGTATTATACCGTATATGAAATTCCAGCTACTACTGAACAACAGACTGGTAAGAAATTTTCAATACAAAAACCAAGGATTAAGTACAATGTTGAGCTAGTACGCAGTTGTATTGTTACTCACAGATAAAATAAAATCTTGAAACCTACAGATATAGATTCCAATAGTTGATAATCAGAGCCGGCTCAAGGGGTGTTCGAACTTTCCCCCCGAACAGAGCGCAAAACGTTTGGGGGCGCCAACCATTTCGGGCGAGAGCTTATCGAAACGGGTAGTATTAAACTATAGTATTAAATGAGGAGGCATAGGAAATTTGAAACAGAGCGCCGATTGAGTTAGAGCCGATTCTGTTGATAATAAAAGATGTTCTGCCCCAAGGCAGCTACCAGTACATGAACCCAGGTTCCTTGGGCAAGGCAGAACTGATAATTTGTCACAGTGTTGTCAGGTGGAGGGAAATTTCCTGGAAAAGAGGAAGATCTGAGCAACCATGAAGGGTCAAATGAAAAGAGAACCAGGATATTTTGTTATCTTTATGGCACATTTTATGTTTAATTTTCAGTAATTTTAGAAGTTAACCTAGCAGCCGGGAATTTTTTTTTACCAAAATCGGAAAATTTTTAAAGTATTTTGAGGTAAAATTTTGCGATGGGAATTTGACAACACTGTTTGCCATTGCCTCCCATCGGATTAAAATGGAAGGAAGAATAACGGAATCAACAGTTTAAGTGGACTCCAAACCACTTGTGTTCCCATTGGCTACCGTACCTATGACCCCTTGAACCCAACCGGAATGCTTTAACAGATAGCATCTAGTTTTAAAGTAACTATATAAACTTATTGGATAGTGTACTGCAGATAAATTATATTAATGTCTTTTCTGAACTACTTACTTTCATAACAAGTTACCGCTGCGATTGTGTTAACAATCGTGAATGCTCTAGTACTCTTAATAGCATATTACCCACAAATATTTTTATAAAAAGTTGGCAACACTGAACATTCGAGTGCTTAGCAAACACCCACAGTGTTTTTCTATTGTGTCGAATACTGTTTAGATCAAATTTGGTGCGGATACGTTTAAGGACAATGTAAAGGCAAGATCTCCAACAAAAGATGGTAGCACTTTCTCCGTGTATATCTAATGTATTTTTATTGTTGCATGAAATTTCAATGCTGCTCCAACAAATTCAAGCCTAGAGAGTTCAAACTTTCAGGAAAGAAAGTTCATAACTAATTCAAGAGTTCTATCCGTGCCGGTTTTTTTTAGCTTCTTTCTTGTTCATTGTTCAAAGAGCTTCATTGTTAATGGCATAACAACAATGAAGCTTTTCTAACAATGAACAAGAAATAAAATAAAAATCGAGCAGCATTGGAATTTCATGCAACGATACAAATACATTAGACATATGCGGAGAAAGTGCTACCATCTTTTGTTGGAGATCTTGCCTTTACATTGTCATTAAAGGTATATGTAAGAAAATTGAAAAATTGAATTATAAATTTTTAAAGGAGTTAGCAATGCTGACAACTGCAGCGCCTGATCAAGATGGTTCCAGTGATTCTGAGCTTATCTAGCCAAGAATTTTCCAACGATAACTACACGTTCATGAGGTATCTTTTGGACGCCGGTTGGCAACACTGACCCAACTGGGTTAGTTTGAATTTTAAGTTGAATTTAATTTTTAAAACTTTTAGGCAACTTTAGCTCAGGCCGGATGGATAATAATCGGATGGATTGGTGCAATGAAGGAAGTGGAAAAAACGGGAGAACCCCGAGAAAACCCACGCACACGGTGTTTGTCCACCACAAAACCCACATGGCATGAGCAGGAGTCGATCCGACGGCCCGTAGCACCAGAGATGAGCACTCTAGCAATTGAGTCACCGCAGCCCAACTGGGTTACTTGTAGACGGGGATATCCACAGCATTTTTCTTTTGTCCTGAATAATGTCTATGACAATTTTGGTGCTGCTGTGCAACGTAATAGAAGAAATGTTATTTTTTAAAATAGGTTGGCAACACTGAGTTGGGGACGGAGATACCCACATTATTTTCCTATTATGTCGCATAATGTTTATGCGAACTTGTCTTCGAGAAGATACTTGCTTTATACACGCATCACCCAACATGTTTACTTGATTGCGAGGTTACCAACGACTTATTGTTACACTACGAGCATATGTAAAAAATAGCACAAAACTTACACAAAATGGATCTGTAACAAATGATCTAGAATTATCTTATTTAAAATGTGCAGAAGATGTTATTACAATGCAAAAGTAGCTCAGATTTCACATGTAAGTGTCGTCTAAATGATAAGGGACAAAACAGACAAAGTGCTTAAGAAACACAAGGTTATAGACAAATAGTAATCGTCAGATTTATTGAAACACAAGTCTCAATAACGCACCAAATTATCAGACGACTTACACGAGTATAATAGCAACTATTAATGGACAATTCTTGAACACATTCGTTAACCTCATCGTGCTTCTGACAATTGTTTTTTCTAGTTCAGAAAGAGTTTCAGACACTCTGATAATATAGAAAAAAGGACTGTAGGACTATATGGTAAGAAGTCTGGACTGTACGCTGCCTGGTCTGAAATTTTCTATTCAAACTGCTGTACCGCAGCCTTAGTTCTAGACGCAGCGTGTAGGGCGAGCGTTATCGTGCAACGTTTGTTTCTTATCCGGCATAAACAAAAATTCATATTTGTATACTATTTTTGATAATTATAATCGATGAATCTCATCGCCGGACATCTAACCGCCATTTACAGAATAACACTCTCACTTACCAGGACTAATTCTGTCAGTTAGCAGTCTGAGGCAGCTGCGAGACATAAGCTAATCTAGCGTCCGCCGACTGGCTCCATACGTGGCATCACAAAACAACCAATTTTCTGTGTTGAAGTATACTCTTCTGCCGACTTTTGGTCATTATGACAACAAAGAAGGAGGAAAATGTCATATCTCGAATTTTTAAAAATTATTTTTATGGTAACGGTATCATCGTCATGTGCTTGTACTGAGGTAAAGCTTCAGTCATTGTGGTTGACAGAGGCATTTGCATCCATCACCTCTAACACAGTCATGAGACAAACTGCTACAATCATCTGCTTAATACTATTTCTTTGGTTGCTGCAAAAATTCCCACAAATTGAGTAAAAAGACTTGATTTGGGGTTTCATTAGGAGAGGAGAAACAGCCCCCAAGAGGGGTATAGGAAGATCGCTCCAAGAACAAAATGGCAAGCGAAAGGGGTGGTAGCATCGACAAAGAAGAATAAAAGCTATTGCCCATTTATCGTCTACGCGCACCCTTAGTGATTTGCTATGAATGTAGTAGACTTTGTTCCTCTATCTGTTTTCCGATGCTAGTTGGCGCTGCCGTCGTTGTTTTATGGCAGTCCACCAAGAGTGGATTAGTTTCGCAGGAGTTGTTATGGGTCGCAAGCCCTTTCCCCTGGGCTCGTCTCAGCACCTTGTTACGCCAAATTCCCCTTTTTATTGAAGGGCTGCTGGGGGTAGGGGTCAATATGTAATAGGAATTGTCCTGGTGTCCAGAATGACCATTCCGGAAACAGGAGAGGGATTACGAATCGTTCGGTTTACAACATCCGCGCTTTCTCTACCCCATCCTACATTTACTGCTCTTCCGTTTTTCTCTCTCATCTTCATTTCTTTCTCTCTCTCTCTCTCTTTCTTCGTCACGTACGGTCTCAAATTTTCCTCTGAGTCTAGTCCTCAATAAGGTTTCCATCTGCCTTCATTTTACAGGAGTTTGACTGTTTATTGATCAGCGAAGTGTGCATTACCATGCGATATCATGAAAATAGTTCAGACGAA
Organism: Lepisma saccharinum; assembly: GCA_022664845.1. Lineage (NCBI taxonomy): Eukaryota > Metazoa > Arthropoda > Insecta > Zygentoma > Lepismatidae > Lepisma > Lepisma saccharinum. The sequence continues at coordinate 51,731 of JAGDQP010011252.1, forward strand.
AATAATAGATCCCTCACAACCGATTGAGCCATATCTACACCTTTAGATCTTGCACTCTGCTTTCAGATTTCGTTTTTTCCCCCTATCTTTATAGGGTCAATAAATTTTGGCTGATTTACATATCTCTTTTAGTTGAAAAAATAATTTTAATTTTAATTAATTTCATTTAATTTTAATTTGAACTTAAATTTAAATATAATTTTAATTTAATTTGAACGTCAATTTTAATTCCTATTTTAAGTTGTCTTTACAATCATAAGGAACACAAAATACAATGTATAAATTACAAGACTTTAAGTAAAAAATACGTTGCAGCAATAAAATAGTAAACACATTACAAAACATAACTATTTTTCTTTGTATCTCAACCATACTTCAATATATGGCGAGAAAAGTGACGAGTAAACTATATTTCTCCCCAAGTTGAGTTGATTTTACGTCCTGATTTTACTTCATTCCTAGCATATCGAAACTACTTATTGACGCCTATTCTAATTTAGGTCAAGAATTTATACAGAAAGTGTGTAAAACAAGCACAAAAAAGTTTTTGGTATAAACTTAAGGCAGACCATAGCCATTGTTTGTTCATTGTTAAGGAATTGATATTCAATGTAAGGAAAAAAAAATGAAGATCCGATAGAAATATAGTGAAAATCCAAAAAGAAAACTGTAAAAGTTCGAAAGCAAGATAGAGAAAATGCGAAGAGAAAAGTAAAACTCCAGAAGAGGAAAATGGTAAAAATTCGAGAGGAAGAAAGTAAAGATTCCAGAAAAGAATATAGTGAATATCCAAAAATAAAAAAATACTAAAAATTTTAGAGGAAGATAATGAAATTTTAAAAGAGAATACTAAAACTTTCTAGATGAAGATGGTGAAAATCCTAGAATAAAATAGTGAATAGAAAAGAGTAAAAGATTCGAGTGATAGTGAAAATCACTGAAGATAATAGTGAAGTTTCCAGCATAAAAATACTGAAGTTTCCAGAATAAAATAGTGAAAATTCAAGAAAATATAGTGAAGATCCGAAAAGATAATAGTGAAAATATTAGAAGAAAATAGTGAAGATTCCAGAATAAGAATAGTGAAAACTGGAGAGAAAAATATTTAAAATTAGAAAAGGAAATAGTAAGGAAAACTGAAAATAAGATACTGAAAATCCTATTGAGATATGGCCATTATTACAAAAGCGCATATAGTACAAACATCTCTTTAAAAAAGGTTGTTGTGTAGTGGCGGCTTTTCAGCTGAAGCTGGTGAAGTTGCACTTCAAATATTACTTTTTATGCACCAAGTTATATGAAACTGTTTAGAAGAATCAATAAAATATATGAAATAATTTATGCTTATCCGAAAATATATGAAGATGTTCAGCTCTTAGTAGGATAGAAAAGTGGCACTATGGGTAAGTAAGTAAAGATTTTTAAAAAGGTCAGTCAAATATAGATAACTGCATTCAAATTTGAAATCAGTTGTTCTGTACCTTCTTTTGTACAAGTCTGTGATATAATCGGACCAATTGAAAATAAGAAAACGATCAAAAGGTTATAATAAGTCTGCTAAAAAGGAAGTTTCAATAATGACTAGAAGCAAAATAGTTCTTCAGTACCAGTCATTTCAGAACTTCATAATGAAAATTACGCCACTACAGCCATCTCTTAGCTAACTGTTCAACTATGTGAAGCATAAAGTACACTTGAGAAACCATCCGTTGCAAGCTGCTGACATGGTAAGCTGACGGAGGTAGCAGTGTGGTCTGAG